>SJYA01002815.1:1643831-1740057 GCA_006410615.1 Neotragus moschatus
TCTGATGTGGGGGGGGGGGGTGGGGGGGGTTTAGTCACAGATTCAATGCGTATTTTTAAAATATTTATGTATTCATTTTGACTACATCGGGTCTTAGTCGCAGCACACAGATCTTTGCTGTTATGTGGGAACTTTCGTTGTGGCACATGGACTCTGGAGCACAGGCTCAGTTACTCTACAGCATGTGGGAATCTTAGTTCCCCAAATAGGGATCGAATCCACATTCCCTGCATTGCAAAGTGGATCTGTAGCCACTGGACTACCAGGGAAGTCCCAATATGTGTTCTTAGTTTTGGCCACCAAGGGGTTTGGTATAGACAGACAGATAATGAAAAGATGTCTGTTCCCTACAGATATCCATCTGAGACAGAAATGAAAACTGGTGAAGTCAATGCACTTCCTGACGCCTCAGGACCACTCCCACAGCACAGAGCTCTCCTTCCCCTTCTTTCACTTCCCCGGGGATCCAATATGACACTTTGGGTGAGTTAAACTCAGAGAGTTCACGCTCCCAGAAAGGTTTGTCTCTCATTCTTTTCCACTTGTTACAGTAGCCGCCCTTTGGAAGTGGAAGAGAGACTGGGACTGCAGTGAGTGCACGGAGCGCAGTGAGAAACTTGTACTCAGATTATGCCACCAATTTTTCTGAGTGTCCCTGGTCAACCCAGTCAACTTGCCTGTAAGATTAAAGCAACCAGATAGGATTACAATCCCGTGAATCACTTCTGAGGGCAGTTGGCTCTAGTAACCGTGGCTTCCTGACAGCAAGACAGACTCTCTCTGGAGGGAGTAATGCTTGTGTTAGTTTTGCTTCTCCGAAGGTTTATTTTTTGCTGAGATGTAATTCATACAGCATGTAACTCATCCTCTTAACATGAAGTGTTGCTCTGGTCTGAATGGAGAACTCCATGGACATAGGAGACTGGCAGGCTGCAGTCCGTGAGGTCATAAAGAGTCTGCATACACACGCAGACACTGGTCTGAATGATCATGTCCCTCTAAATTCCTGTGTTGAGAGTGCATGCGCTGTGTGATAAGACGCACTGCTATTAGGAGGTGGGGTCTTTGGGAGGTGATTTGGTCCTGAGAGCAGAGCCCACATGAATGGGATTAGCACCCTCACAGAACAGACTGCAGAGACCCTTGCCTCTTCCTCCATATAAGGACACAGAGAGAAGTAGGCAGTCTGTCATTTGGGAGAGGTCTCTGATCAGAACCTCACTGACATGGTATCTTGATGCTGAACTTCCAGCCTCCAGAACTGTGAACAATAAATTTCTATTGTTTATAAGCCACCCAGTTTGTGACATTTTGTTATAGCAGCCTGAACAAACTAAGATAAGTGGGTTTTAGTATTATATATCCATAAGGATGTTCAGCCATCATTAGATTAATTATAGAATATCATTCTTAAGAGAAACCATATATCCAATAGCAATCACATCCTGTACCCTCCTAAGTGCTGTTATGGTTCACTAATAAACTTTCTATTTCTATGGATTTACCTACTTTGAACATCTCGTGTAAATAGAGTCATCTAGTATGTGGCTTTTTGCGAGTAGCTTCATATAAAATTTTCAAGGTTTATCCATGTTAGGATATCAGTATTCCTTCCTATGGCTGAATAGTATTCCACTGCATGCACACAAGGCATTTTGTTTATTTATTCATCACTTAATGGAAATCTGGGTTGTTCTAATTTCTGGCTATTGTGACTAATAATGCTATAAATATTGTTGCTGTTCAGTCACTAAGTCATGTTTGACTGTTTGCAATTCCAGGATTGTAGCATGCCAGGCTCCTCTGTCCATGAGAGTTTTCCAGGCAAGACTACTGGAGTGGGTTGCCATTTCCTTCTCCAGTCGATCTTCCTGGATCAGGGATCAAAACAAATATCCCTACCTGTGTCTCCTAGAATGTAAGGTGGATTCTTAACCACTGAGCCACCGAGGAAGCCTGAGGCTATGAATATTTGTGTATAAATTACTTCTTTTTGGATGATACAATTTGAAAGTTCTCCAGAAATACTTAAAAAAAAAAAATCCTCTGGGCTTCCCTGTTTCACTGTTTTTGCTGGATATAAGACTGTGAACTGTTTCCTCTATGAAGGCATCTTAAAGGGCCTGTGATAGGAAAGAGCACAGTTCTTGGAGTATGAAGATGTAGATGTCAATATTAGCTCTGTCAATCACTAGATGTTTCACTCTGAATGAATTCCATAGCCTATTATAGTCTAATTTCCAAGACTATAATTTTATAGAGGATAAGTGATGCCTGATCTCTAGGGTTGTTAAGAAGGTTAAAAAAGAAGGGAATGTGGAAGCACATAACAGAGCCACAAAAGATGTTATATTTATTTTTTCATTTACATAGTATTTATTGACTGCTTGCTCTCTATCATGTACTATCCCAAGTGCCTCTTAAAACCAGTGAATAAAACAAATATCCCTAACTTCACAAAGTTTAAAATCTTCAAGGGGACTCATTCACCCTATTCTTTGAGTTAGGAACTTTGCAAATTTACGTTTTGTATCTTTCCCATCTACACTTTTCCTGAACTAACTCCCCTTTAGGTCTACCAATCAGAGTCTCTACTCCTACAAAGAAAAGAAAAGGAGGTGATTATTGTCAGCTACATTTATAGGTTAAGAATTAGTAGGTGAGTTGCTTTATCTATTATGACACTGCTTTCTAATAGAAATATAATGTGAGGCACATACATAATTAAATTTTTCTAGTGCCTACATTGTGTGTGTGTGTGTGTGTGTGTGTGTGTGTGTGTGAGTGTGCACATGCACGCACGCTCAGTCATGTCTGACTGTTTTGTGACCCCATGGACCATAGCCACCAGTCATCTCTGTATATGGGACTTACCAGGCAAGAATATTGGAGCAGGTTGCCAATTCCTTCTTCAGGGAATCTTCCTGACTCAGGGATCGAACACACATCTCTTGTGTCACCTGCATTGGCAGGTGGATTCTTTACCATTAGCGCCACCTGGGAAGCCCAGTACCCACATTGAGAGAAAGTCTTTGAGGGAGAGGGAGAGGGTGGGAAGATTTGGGAGAATGGCACTGAAACATGTATACTATCATGTAAGAAATGAATCGTCAGTCTATATTCAATACAGGATACAGGATGCTTGGGACTGGTGCACGGGGATGATCCAGAGAGTTGATAGGGGTGGGAGGTGGGGGGGGGTTCAAGATTGGGAACTCATGTATACCTGAGATGGAAAAAAATAAAAAATTTAAAAAAAAAGAGAAAGTAAAAACAAACTAGTAAAATGAAAATGTTTTATTTAACCCAACATATTCATTTCAACATAATTGACATAAAAATAACCAATGAGGTATTTTACACCCATTCTTTTCATTTTTACTGTGTCACATAGCTTGCAAGACGTTAGTTCCTAGACTGGGGATTGAACCTGGGCTCTGGAGTGAAAGTGCCAAGTATGAACTGCTGGACTGTCAGGGAATTCCCTATATTCCTTTTTTGCAGGAGATTTTCCCATATCCAAGGGCTGCCATGCAGATGCAGAAAAGATGATGTGAAGATGAACACGGAGATGAGACTGATTTATCTGTAAGCCAGTTGTCACTAAGGATTGCTGCCACAGCCTGAAGGTAGAACGGAGCAAGGAATGATTCTACCTTAGAGCCTTCTATGGTAGAACAACCCTGCCAACATCTTGATTTCAGACTCTTAGGCCCAAGAATTGTGAGAGAATACATTTCTGTTGTTTTAACCCACTTGAGTTAGCAGTAATCTGTTACAACAGCCCTAGGAAAGTATTACAGATTCTGGTAATTCAGTTTGGACTGGCCACATTTCAAGTGTGAAACAGCTACATGTGGCTAATTTGAACGTAATTTTAAAGCCTTTAAGGAAAAGTCCTCCACAGTCATTTTCCAAAACTTTGCTTTAGAAATGAGAACCTTTGAGATAGGTCTTAATTGAGAACTGAGGGGGTGGGCCCTCTGCCTTAGAATCATTTCTTTCCTTAACAAAATAATCTGTTACTTTTCTTAAGGGAAAGCATCCTTGATTACTCTGAAAAGACAAAACATCCCAGCAATCCACTAGGGGTTTTGCAAAATATGAAAGCTATTTTTCTTTTATCTCTCTAAGCACAGAACTCACACCTAACAACATGTACCTTATTGTTTACCAAAGTGATCAGTAATCATACTCTAGCTGTAGGCTCTGGAGACATTCTCCTTTGTTTTCTACTCTCCAAAGATTGTGTAACATAGTTCTATCTTTCTTTAAAATTATGGAATAGTATCTTTTTTTTTTTTCGCATTTATTACATTAAAAAATGGAGAAAGAGTGCAGACCAATACCACACTGTTAGTGGTTCACCAGCCAGGAAAAAAGGCCCAGCAGAAAACTTAAATGATTTCAATACTCAGGACACTTCTTCAACATAAAAAGCCCTTCCTTTGTATCATCAAGTATTCAATAAGTTGCCCTGAAAGCTAGGTTGACCTGAGTAAAAAGGCAGCATATACACTAGGGGGGAAAATAAACCACTAGATTATGAATCAGAAAGTCTAGATTTCAGCTGTGCCATTGATGTCAGGCATATAACCTTGAGCGGGTCTCTGACCACTCAGATTCTCATATGTAACATTGGGATAATGACAATTTCTGCTCTACTTGCCTCTCGAGAGCATTTACTATGACTCTCAGGCTTTTGTGAGCATCACAGTTGCCTGGGGGAGGAACATGAACTCACCTCCAGAGGTTATGATTCTATAGGTCTGGCCTGGGGCCCAGGAACCTGCATTTCTGAAAAGTTATCAGGAGTTGCCGATGCTGCTCATCCACAGACTACATTTTTGAGGCCCACTGGCTTATAATACTTTACAAGATGGCAAGCCCCATGATAACAGGTACTATGTGTCAGTGGATATTATAGCAAAACAGTTATAGGTCCCGGTTTTTGAACTTGATGGATCCAGATTCAAACACTGCCTTCGACCCCAATGAGCTCTGATTCCTTGGGCAGGGCACATAGCCCCTCATCTAGGAACAGGTTGTTCTGAAGTTCAATGGTATCCTGTACTCAAGAATGCCATACTACATCTGGCACAGAAATGCTCAATAACCATTTACTCTCGACATTATTATTGTAGTGTTCTCTAGCCTCCAGTGAGTTTGTGAAACAGATCATCCAGCAAATATTTTATAGACTAACAAGTGCTAAACAAATTAAGAGGATTATTATGGTGGTATGGGGCTACACCGTTAACCAACTCTGTTCTTTGTGCACGTGAAATACTTGGTTGACATCACCAACGGGTGTTTCTCAGAGGAGAGAAGAATGGAAGGGTATGGTCTACTAGGGAGTCCATTCCAGCCCACTCCATCACATGCACTAGGGACTTCTATGTGCTCTTTTATTCATCTTAGTTTTTAAAACTCATTTTAAAAATCTTTTTTTTTTTCTGTCATTTTGAACCAGCAGATCTTTATTGTTTTAGAACCCTTTATCTGCAACTTGCTAGTTCTGGAATAGATATCTCCACAGTGCATTTACAGTGCCAGACCCCCAGAGAGATGGCTCCAGCTGTCAGGGGCCTTGCTGCCAGGAGGCAGATCCTCAAAGGGGTGGCTGCTAATCGTGTATATGGATGCCCACTGGCTTGTTGCTGCTGGTAATGATAATGACAGTGATATTAATAGCAACTAACATGGCACCCCACTCCAGTACTCTTGCCCGGAAAATCCCATAGATGGAGAAGCCTGGTAGGCTGCAGTCCATGGGGTAGCGAAGAGGAATCGGACACAACTGAATGACTTCACTTTGACTTTTCACTTTCATGCAAAAAGGGGAAAGGCAACAAATGTGCTATAAACTCTGCTATCCAAACTTTAATCACTAAAGAAGGGCAGGATACTTGTGTGCTAAGAAGCTGATACTGGTGGCATCAGCAGCAGCATCAGGGCAAAGAGGACAGGACCAATCTTTCACTTAGAGCTAGACTGCATTCTTAGAGAGCACCACAATCCTAGCACTGGCGGGCCCTCAAATACAGGCTAATGACTCAGTGAACGACAAACCACAGTCACTGGTGCTTGCTCATATCAGACACTGCACTAAGTACAAAGAACATATACATGACCTCAACTCTCACAGACAACCCAACAGACATGTATTCTGTCTATTTTATTTTTACAAAAAATAAAAAGCAACCCAAGTCTTGGGGAGATGATAGACTGACCACACAGCTGGTAAGTGACAGGTTTCTCTCTTTCATTTCAAAGCCCATGGTTTTGGGTGGTGCTCCTGGCATGGTAGGAGACTCCACAGCTCTTCCTTCGCCCGTCCTCAAGTTCTGAGGAATCCTACATTTAACCAGGCATCATCACACAAGCTGATATTCAATGCATACAGCATTTGGATTTTTCATCCATCTGTTTTTCTCCTTTCTTCCTAATGTGTTTCATTCATCAGATCTTTTTTTTTTAAGATACAACATGTCCTAGACTCTATCAGTAGGAGAGTTTTATTTATAGTTAAGCCATCCAGGGTAGCTGAGCATATCTAATGAAGCCATTAATGATTTTGCTTCAGGAGAGATCTTAAATTGAACATTTCTAATAACTTTTGGTTTGTATCACTTCTACTATCTGTCCATGCTGGTGAGGACATAAAATTGCTGCCAGTTTCTCTATTTACCACAACATCTTCATTATTGATTAATATTTTTCGACTGATAAATGTTTTTAAGGACTTAAATTGATATTCAAAAGGAGTTTTCTGTTTGCTGTTTATTATTTTCTAGGTATACTTCTCCCTATTCTTTTCCTAAATTTTCTTCACTGGAGCCACTGCTTTTTAATCTAGCTATTAACTTTCTTCTTGCTAAATCTTCCTACTACGTTGGCTTCATTTCATGGCCATGGTTCTGAAACAGAACAGAGGAAATAGGAAATCTATTCTTTGGCTCCACTCAGCATGGCTGGCTACACTGGCCAGACAGTTTCTTAGAAAGAGAAACAATAAAATAAGAGTTCAGTGCAAAACTAGGCTTTGCAGTAGCTCTATGAAAACTGACATTTACTCAACTCTGTCTTGATCTGAATTGAATGCCTGTTTCTTTTGCAGAAACAGAGGCAGTGCTGGGTTTAATATCTGTCTAGAATTGGGAATTATTTGAAAATTGTCTGCTCTTCTGTTTACTCTGGGGAAAATGCAAGAGTGTGAGAACTAAAACACTGCTGCTGGCTATGTTGTGAGGCCAGCTTTGAAACTCACTTCTGTATGCTCTGCATCCCGGTGGGGCTATACGGGCAAGGTAGTGATGGGGTGCCAGGATCTGTAGGGCAGATCCTGAGCTTTGCAGGAATGTGTTATTAAGGGAAATGTTGATAAGATTGTGCTTATCAAGTTCTACTACCAACATCAACAAATACCGGGGGTTTCTACTGTGCATATATGTTCTCAGACCCTGCTGCTGCTGCTGCTGCTAAGTCACTTCACTTCTGTCCGACTCTGTAGGACTCCATAGATGGCAGCCCACCAGGCTTCCCCGTCCCTGGGATTCTCCAGGCAAGAACACTGGAGTGGGTTGCCATTTCCTTCTCTAGAGCATGAAAGTGAAAAGTGAAAGTGAAGTCGCTCAGTCCTGTCTGATTCTTCGTGACGCCATGGACTGCAGACTACCAGACTCCTCCATCCATGGGATTTTCCAGGCAAGAGTACTGGAGTGGGGTGCCATTGCCTTCTCCATCTTAGACCCTAGAAGAATAGAAAAGTATCCATAGTCTAGGAGCTTCCCTGGTGGCTCAGATGGTAAAGAATCTGCCTGCAATGCAGGAGACCCAAGTTTAATCCCTGGTTCAGAATACCCTGGAGGAGGGCAGGCTTTCAAGCCTGGAAAATTTCATGGATGGAGGAGTCCAGCAGGCTACAGTCTATGTNTAGACCCTAGAAGAATAGAAAAGTATCCATAGTCTAGGAGCTTCCCTGGTGGCTCAGATGGTAAAGAATCTGCCTGCAATGCAGGAGACCCAAGTTTAATCCCTGGTTCAGAATACCCTGGAGGAGGGCAGGCTTTCAAGCCTGGAAAATTTCATGGATGGAGGAGTCCAGCAGGCTACAGTCTATGTTGCAAAGAGTCAGACATACTGAGAGACTTTACTTTTGCATGTTTTACTGTCATAGATTCAAGCTACACCCCTGTGATTAAGTATTCAACCAGGGCCTCTTCCTTGCTCCAATTACGAGAATGGTTGCTAATCCCAGAATATGCCTCTTGAAAAATAAACAGGACCCTTTCTCCACTGCCTGTCCCAGAAGCAGTGGTAACAGCAGCAGACAGCTTGTGAACAGACAACAAAATACTCACATTTGCAGAGGATGCATTTTCTCAAAAAGAAATCATTGCTGAAGTTGGTCAACTGCATTATAGAGGTGGGAATATATTTAGCCTCTCTCAAACCAAGGCCAACTGAGAATACATCAAACATACATTTTTTTCCACCCATTTACAGAGGGCTTTTAAATGTCTTCACACCTCTTCCTCCATATGAACCAGTCATTTTATTCTTTTTCTCAAATCTGCCAATATGAACAGAATCAGTAACACAGCAAAAACACATAGGACCTATATGAAATTTCATATTAGATGATAAAGTTTCAAGCTTAGCTCTGACCCTTCAGTATATATATATCTGCCTTTCAAATCATGTGTTTAGTTAGAACTATGGTGCTACTGGTAAAACAAAACAAAACAAAACAAACAAACAAACAAAAACAAAAAAACCTGCCTGCCAATGCAGGAGACATAAGAGATGAGGGTTTGATCCCTGGATTAGGAAGATCTCCTGGAGGAGGGCATGGCAACCCACTTCATTATTCTGGCCTGGAAAACCCCATGGACAGAGGAGCTTGGTAGGCTATAGTCCGTGGGCTCATAAAGATTCAGACATGATTGAAGCAACTAAGCAGGCAGCAGACAATATTCTTAGAGTTAGAAAGGACTCTAGGGGACCATCTGTTCAATATCCTCATTATACAGAGTATGTAAACTGAATCACAGAGAGGCAAAAATGACTTGTCCATCAGTTGACTAATAATAAAACTAATAAATAGTAAAACAAGTAAAAAATTAAAACTATCTGTTTCCAGGACCTGGATAATACTTCCAGGCATATCTGTGTAGAGGCATGTGTGCAGGTTATTGTTATCGTTCAGTCCCTAAGTCGAGAGTCCAACTCTTGACGATCCCATGGACTGCAGCACACTAGGCTCCCCTGTCCTCCACTATCTCCCAGAGTTTGCTCAAATTTATGCCCATTGAGTTGGTGATGTGTGCAGGTACTCACATGCATATACACAAACAGACCCACATCACAGTCAACACTTCAATAACCTCTGCCAAAATCATGTTTTCTGTCTGGTTTTGTCCTAATTACTGATGTGACCGATAACGAGCTTCTCCTCTGCTACTAATTGCTGTGTGCGTGTTTTTGGTCTGGATTCCCCCAGAAGCAGAGCCTGAAAGAAGGACCTGAAAATAGTTTATTTCGAAGATGATTCCAGGAAATCCAGTGAGAAGGAGAAGACATGGAGTGTATTATGGGCAACAGGGCTTCAGTCTTGCTGGGGACCTCAAAGGAACTGTGAAAAACATGCCGAGGCTTCTCATTCTGAATGACAGGCCCTGAGGCTTTTATCTGCTGGTTCTTATACCCCATGGTCTGTGCACCACACTGAAGAAGGGGGTTACTATCTCGAAGCTCCTCTTGTTTGTGACTTTAGAGGAAGACTCAAGGCAGAAAAATACAGAGTAGGAACAGTCCATCCAGCTGTGGTTAAAAGCAGAAATTGACAAGGGAGTGCTACACCAAGAGACAGAGTTCAAGGCACACCAACAAATTTTAGCACTGCATATGTTAAATCTAATTTTAAAAACACATTTATATGAATCAGCCTTAGAGGTGGCTGGTTGACTGCCTTGACATGAAGGAGATGGCACGCCTTGGATCCAGTGCACAGCTGGGAACTGGAGATTGGCTTTCTCTTGCTCCTGTCTGGTCAGTACGCAGCATTTGTCCATTTGACATATGCTTATTTATTCAGTGACTGGTACTATGTACCATGCAGTTTGGAGATGCTGGGCATACAGCTGTGACCTAAAAAGATGCAAAATGCCTGCCTTAACAAAGCCTCAGTCTGGTAGGGAAAGGTATTCAGCATAAAGACAAATAAAACACATAGCTATCTACATACTGATAAGACCTCTGAAGAAAACTAAAGAAGAGGGGTATAAAATATTGGTGAAAGGAATTACTGCTATTTTAATTTAATTTTATTCATCTGCTGTGGTCAAGAAAAGTCTTATTGATTAGGTGGCATTTGAGCAGATTCAAAGAAGGCCAGAGGGCAACAGATAGGGACATTCAAGGGAAGAGCATTATTAGGTAAAGGAAGAATCAGAAAAGAGACCCTAAGGTTTACCTATTTGGTACTGTGTCTCATAACAAATAGAAACTAAGTGCCTGAAACAGACTTTGCAGGTGAAGTGCAGGTGAAATAGGAACAGCATCTTGCCGGAAAGCCATTTTGATTTGCTTCATACAGCCTTTTATTTATTTATTTAAAGACTTTTGTTTTTTAATGTGGATAATTTCTTAAAAGTCTTTATGGAATTTATTATAGTCTTGCTTCTGTTTTATGTTTCTTGGTATTTGGCCACAAGGCATGTGGGATCTTAGTTTCCCAACCAGGGATGGAACCTGCACCCCCTTCATTGGAAGAAGAAGTCTTAACCACTGAACCACCAGGAAAGTCCTCATACAGTCTTTTAATTCTTATTTTAAAATTAATTTGAGTTTATTGGCAACAATATTAGGAGATTTATTCATAAAAACTAAAAACTGGGAGACCTGGCATACAGGAGCACAGTGGGGCACCAGTTGACACTTTAATAGGACATGTTTTGTCGTTTCCCATTGTCACCTATACTGCCTGTTGTCAGAAGGCATCAGTATGACCTTAAGAGTGTTTCATTCATTTACTAGCTTCCTTGTTCTTCTAAGTAGTAGGGTTATGACCTCCCTGTTTAAATTAAGAGGGAGAAAAATAAAACTCAATTTTGTAGAGACTGAATTTTCAGACTACTAAGCATCAATAGTCACATTTTGTTTTAAATTGTTTTGAGAGACTGAATCTAGCTTTGTAAGAGAGAACACTGTCCGACCATAAATTACTAATCAATTCCTTAAATAATCAGCAGACTTTTTAAGGTACATCCCGTGTAGGAGAAACCTGTGTATTTATTTGGATCTTCTACCTTGTTTAGGAAAAAAGATGACACGAACAAAGCATATTTGAGATTCACTAATTATGATAAACATAATTGACAAACTGTTTTCCTTGCCAAAAACTAATCAAGGAATACACAACTAAGAAAGTATAGAAAAGGAAAAGAAAGAGCAGTTAAAGAAATCTGTTCAGAATTCAGTGTCGAGTACTATGTAAATTCATGAAATCAAGACAAATAGCAAGAAAACAAAAACATTAATTAACGCTTGACTTTACCTACACAGAACAAGGCATATGGTAAGGGAATATTAATGCCATGTAAACCAGTTCACAAAAGACTCACCTCAAAAAATCAATATAATGATTTCCTGCAAAAGGTTAAGTGCATAAAAAAGATACAGGTACACATCTTGGATGAGAATTTCGAGTTTTTCTGAAACACCACTGAGGAGATTAATGGCTTCACTGATTTTTAACCCTTTGATTTCTTGTTATCTACTGTGCACAGTGGGTTAATTTGACCACAGATTGCTATGATCAAATACTGAGACACTGATTCATGATGTTGTACTTTAAAGTAGATGTTTATCTCGGAGTCAGGAGAAGTTAGAGGCACATTATCCCAGTTGAGGACTTTCAGGAGGGTCAAGGCCCATGAAAAGACTGGAGAAAGGAAGTGAGGTACAGAACCTGAGGCATCTGCTGGGTGGTGGACATTTAGCTCCTGACCAGATGAGGGTGAGAAGTAATGTTTCTAAAAGAGACAGCTGGATGCCAACAGGACCATAAGCAGGAAATAGTGAGGATACTGTANACCCCATGGATTGTAGCACACCAGGCCTCTCTGTCCTCCACTATCTCCTGGAGCTTGCTTAAGTTCATGTCTGAAATACCCGTAATGCAGGCTTATTGTGTTGTCTAAAGAGAAAGTATGAAAGGCACCAAGGACAGGACCTTGACACTTATCAATGACCCTTGTTAAAGATAGTACACCGCCATCTAAGCCATGGGCCTGATCCCCAAAGGACCTTGACTATATATTAAAGAGTTTGGAGAATTCCCTGGTGGTCCATTGGTTAAGAATCTGCCTTTCAATGCAGGTGAGGCAGGTCTGATCCCTAGCTGGGGAACTAAGATCCCACACACAGTAGGGGCAACCACACCCATGCGCCATAACTACTGAGCCCATGAGCTCTGGAGCCCATATGCCACAATTACGGAGAAGCCTGGGCAGACAAGGAGGAGCCCGCATGCAGATCTCACCGGCCACAGTTAAGACCCTATGCAGTTCTCCACCCTCGCTCTCCCTGGCCAAAANGGGGCAACCACACCCATGTGCCATAACTACCGAGCCCATGAGCTCTGGAGCCCATATGCCACAATTATGGAGAAGCCTGGGCCGACAAGGAGGAGCCCGCATGCAGATCTCACCGGCCACAGTTAAGACCCTATGCAGTTCTCCACCCTCACTCTCCCTGGCCAAAAAAAAAATATATATATATTGAATCTGAAGATTAGGAGGAGGATGGGGATGATTTTAAACAGGGGGAAGTTCTGAATGTATTTGGTTTCCTTGTATGGGGATCTGCTTTACATGCAACCCCCAGAAGCACAGAATATCTAGTCCTGCCCTTTGCCTATCTCCTCTGGTCAACAGGGGATCTGCATCTCTAAATACTAAGTATGTTATTTTTCACAATCTCATGTATAAAAACACTAGACTGAAATTAAGTTCTTTCTTCCAGGTTTTGCCACTAGTTATCAATTTTGGGAAAGTCCCTTAATCTTTGTAAACATACTTGCTTGTCTACAGTTTGGGACTCAAACCACAAACCCTGTCTTTTACACACACATGTTGTAAACTTTAACCAATCTATGTTTTAAAAGTAAATCTCCATTATTATTATTATTTAGATTAAGTTCAAATTTCCTCTCAGATTGTAAACTTCATAAAGGTAGGAAATTTGTCTTAATCATTGGTATTTAAGAGGCTCATGGGATAGTACATGGCACAGAGCAGGCAATCAATAAACAGTGTCAGTGAAAGAATAAATTTAGGTAACATCTTTCATGTGTCTACCATGTGCTTTGATATTCCGTTTTCATTTAACCTTCATAGCAACACTGAAGGGTCAGATGTCGCCATCCTCTATAAAACTATAATATTGGAAATTAGACTATGAGAGTCTATGGAACTTGTTCAAGGTTAAACATCTCTAAATCAACAGAGCCAGTGTTCAGATCTACGTCTTCCTACTTCATACTCCTCTTTTCTAACACATCGACAGAAGTGTAAGTAAAGTGATGTGTCTTTCATATAATGACATAAAGTTCTGATGCTGCCTCTTTTCTAACTCTGCCTTTCATGCTGTCCTGCAGAAACAGAAGCCAGCACCACTGATCAGAGGTACACAGTCTGTGTACTATTCATAATATAAAGTGGAGCATGGGTTTTAGAGCTGAGACTTTGTTAGAAGACCATATTTCACTAGTGTCAATTCAGAATTNTCTTTTCTAACTCTGCCTTTCATGCTGTCCTGCAGAAACAGAAGCCAGCACCACTGATCAGAGGTACACAGTCTGTGTACTATTCATAATATAAAGTGGAGCATGGGTTTTAGAGCTGAGACTTTGTTAGAAGACCATATTTCACTAGTGTCAATTCAGAATTCTTATCAAGAACACAACTGTGAAGTTTTTCTCCCTTTAAGTGTAAAAACAACAGGAATGATTGTTTTCTGGCTAATTACTATTTAGAATGTAGCCATTCTTAAGGCAAGAATGTTAAAAATGATCATCCACAGTTCCCAGTGTATAGCTGAGCATTTTCTAATTCTAAAATTAACTAATAAGGGATGCAGTCAATCATAATGGCAAGAAAGCAGTGAGCAGAACTGAAAGCAAGAGAGAAATTCAGCTTCCTCGGAAAGCCAACTGTCAGTCATTCCAAGGAAGATGGTATGTAGTCAAATCTTTAATATTCAATCAGTCAACATATATTTGAATGCTCCTTATTCACATGGCTATATGTAGAATGCAGAGTCAAGGTCAAGGTCTGTGTCCACAACTCAGCTGGGTAGAAAAGATTACTGATTATATAACTTAGTTTATATACCAACTTAGTGGTACAGATAATCTATACTTTGTATCCTATGGTATCTGGTCTACAGGTTCTTCTTGGACAATGAAAGTTAATATCAATCAAATTAGCTTAGTACATTGTCTCCTTGCACCAGATTTTTACTCTGTATTCTATAAGAAACATATGTCCACAACTGTTTCTTTGAGATCGTCCCTGCTTCAGTGGACGGTGCAATAAGCAGTCTGCCAGGAAGGTGAGAAAATGTGTCTTGCTTGGTTTCTCTCTGAATAGCCTGTCCCAAGCATCTTAAAATATGAAGAGAAGAGTGTAAAGAAGATATAAAATGCTTGAACAATACATTTGGAAAACTGCATCAATTAACCAACAGGTAGGCACACATGAGATGTACCATCTTATATAGATGGTGCTCACCTACTCAACAGCTGATTGGGACTCTATTTCCATCATAAGATCATATTACAGAAGACTTTGAGGAACTACAGAGGGTCAGCTAAGGTAGACAATTACCCCTATTTTTAAAGGCTTTCTAGACCATGTGGTGTCTGCCACTTGTGGCAATTCTAAGCAGAAATATAATGATTATATTAATATTCACTCTGGCATAAAAGCAGAGAGTCAACATCTTATCAATTCAGTCACTGAAGAACATCTTTTATACATTTTGAGAGCCAAAAGATTTCTACACACTAATTTTGAAAAATCTCTTATTGAAGTTTCTTAGACTATATATGCACTATTGTTTTCTCAACACACTTTCTCCTAATAAAACCTTACTCTACATTGATGTTAGACCTTTACACTTTGCTACTCAGGAGACCATCTTAAAAAAAAAAAAAAGTAATTCCAATAATCACAGTGCCATTTCAATATATCACAGGATAGAGATTCAGAACAAACTTGGTTCCTAGGTCAGTCCTGTTATTTACTTATTTGGCAAGTTTCTTTATCGATAAAAGAAAGATCTAGATCAGGCTGCTTCTAAGAACCACTGAAGCCCTGATGCATCATAAATCAGAGAAAGGGTGTGCATTCAAAGGATTTAACCTGTCAGATGAACAGTGGTCAGCATGTCTTTGCCATAACCAGTTAGACATCTCGCAGTTTCTCAGATGACACCATCTTCTCACACATCAAAGCTATTTGAGATACTGATGCATTGCTTTTAAGTTCTGTGTATGGTTCCATTACTGCAGTGTAATACCCAGCCATAAGTACATATCTACTGTTCATAGTCTCCACCAAGTAATCACTAACTGTACAACTTTCCAAAGTTGTATTTACTTTTTACCTTTATTAAAATAATTCATAAACATAGCTTAAATACTTCTACTCCCTGACAGAACTTCTTCCCAAGGAAAACAAGTAAATGCTTATACTACTATTTCTCAATTTGGGGATATTATATATATTAGTTTCTTTCATAAATGATGACAATTCAATTTCCTTTTATAATCACTCCCAATGAGAGACACACATACATCAACATAAACACAAATACCTGGTTCCACTTTCGTCCAAATTTAGTTACGTAACTTAATTTGGTTAATAATTTTTCAACTAAGGCCCAGAGTATAGTAATATTTTCCTTTTTGTAATAGTTAGGTTTTTAAAGACTTAAGAATTTTTTATTTATTTGTTTAGTTTTCTAAGTATATATCACAAATTCACCCTAAACATCTTACCATTGTCTAATATTTGCATTATGTTCAAATACATATTGCAATCCCTCAGTTTGAATAAATATTTATTTAGGGACATATAGATACTGAACACTTTTAACATTCAACTGAAAAATGAACAGATATACTTTGTGGTGTTCTAGCATCATTTAGATGAAAATAGAAAAGCCTTGTGTTCAAAGATGCAATTATATATATTATGTATACTATGCAATTATCCATATATGAAAGATCTATTTGTGAAAGTTTCCAGCTCAATATGTGTAATTAATAAGCAACATAAAAGAATGTGTGATTAAGTTATTAAATAATGCTGGAGGCAATGCCATGGTAGAATGTAATATGAAATTACTAAGGAAATAACAAAGCACGTATTATATAGTAGTTGCTTCCTAAGTATTAACACATGTAATCTTTAAAACAACCCTTTAAGGGCGACAACAATATTATATTTAAGGGGTAAGTACATTGTCTTTAGTTAGAGCTGATAAATAATGGAGACAGGACATAAACTCTGAGTATTTTTCCCACAAGTTTACTTAAGTATATTTCACATATACTAGCATGTATTCTTCTTAGTATAAAGGTTATTAAGATTTCCAAAATTTATGCAGTCATGGGAACTTCCCTGGTAGTCAGCGGTTAAGACTCCATCCTCCTAATGCAGGCCTGGGTCCAGGTTTAGTCCCTGGTCAGGAAACTAAGCCTCCACATGCTGCAATGAAAGACTCTGTATGCCACGATCAAGACGCAGTGCAGGTAAATAAATAAACAAAAATTAAAAAATATATATATTTTAAAAATTATGCAGTCATATCAGCCCCACCACCAACAGGATATAGAATATTTCCATCATAGTAGAAAGCAACCCTGAAAATTGAACTTTATAGTATAGATGTTTATCCGCACTACTGAAATTCTCTTAAATACTGAAGTTATAACACAGGCTTATTAGAAAAACAGGCAATTGTAATGTAAAAGATACAGTGCACTTCCCTCTTAGTTAGTCTGCTTCTTAGTTACTTCATTTCTGCTTTAGAATGTATACTCTCAGTACAGAAAAACGGCAACAGAAGTAGCTCATAACAGAAGCCAGGAAAAGACTCGACACCTCCATGGTTCACTTCCCAGGCCTGGGGAAGACAATGCTAGCAGAGCATGGTACTTTCTCAGAGCTTAGCCCAGAGGCAGTTCCAGAATCTTTTCCAGATAGCATTACAAATAGACATGACAAAATCAACATGGTTTGCAAATTATATAAGAGTGTCTTTGCTTTCCCTATTTTGGTAGAAAATATCAGCTTTAGAATTATACAAACCAGGTTTTAAATCCAAATCTACCATTTAGCTGTTGACCTTGGGAAAGTCATTTAACCTCGGTCAGACTTAGCAGCAGCAGCAGCAGCAGCCCTACTTTTCTCTTCGGTGGGCTTCCCTGGTGACTCAGTAGTGAAGAATCCTCCTGCCAATGCAGGAGATGGGGGTTCAATCCCTGGTTTGGAAAGATCCCCTGGAAAAGGGGATGACTACTCACTCTGGTATTCTTGCCTGGGAAATCCCATGGACAGAAGAGCCTGGAGAGCCACAGTCCATAGGATCACAAAGAGTCAGACATGACTGAACGACTGAAACACTTTCTCTTCAGCAAAGTGACAGTGATGATTCAGGGTTGTTGAAAGCAATGTAAGAGAAAGTCTCTTTAGCTGGATTCTACTAAAAAAGTTGAGCATAACTTTGAGGAAGCAAACGTTTTGGGAAACAAACATGGACAAGCAGTGGAAGAATGTGGCTTTAGGAGAGACATGGATGCAGGAAGCTCACTGTGCCAAAGAGGAACAACTCATAACCGGTAAGATTCCCTCCTGAGCATCAGAGGAGAATGCATGGAGGAACTTGGGCGGCTTGGGGGAGCTGATACTTCCCAGAGACTACAGTTCTAGTTTCGCTTTCTGGGTACTGGGTAGTAAACTTTGCAAACTTTCTTAAGGCTGCTACCAACAGAGCAGGAAAGACGGGTTTTTAGCAACCATCTCACGTTTGTTTTCCTTCTGCCCACTGGTGTGCTGCAGAGTGCCAATTCTGCTTAAACTCCCAAATAAATCACTGTTAATGAAGCATGTTGCACATACAGACAGCAACAGGCATTTTTTAATCACCTAAACCAAAGAAGAGCTAAAGGTAAGCACAAAACACTCTAATACCTAATACATTAGGTGTCAGATTTTAAGTGGCAAGAATCGTACGACTTTCAGTGCTTTCACTTGGATGCACTTAGTGGGGAAGTAAAGCTACCAGTATATTTATCATTATGCACAGCTTGCCAATTGCTTGGACAGCCAAATCAGATAACTGGGAGCCTAAAAGAGAGTCTGTATCTACTTAATCAGAAGTAGAAATAAGAAGGCAAACACACACACACACACACATTATGACAGGCTACACAAACAAACAGGCTAAAATCATTTACCCTTTGTCCTTCACTCCAAGTCATTACCTAAATTTCTACTAATTGACATGCCACATAATACAGAAATGAATGAGACAGGTATAGTCTGCCCTCATGGAGCTTGTTTTATTCTACTGGCTGTGTAAAGGGCTCTAGAGTTTTGGAACAGTGGACAGCCAGCAAAGTGTGCCAGTGTGAGACCCAAGACTGTATATGACCTTTGGAAACAGACTAGGTTCAAATAATGGTTTTCCGTATCAAATGCACAAAACGTTTTGTTAAAGCTATTTGGATGTTCCAAGTTTTTCATCTATATGACAGAGACACTGCCACCTATATTAGAAGTCCATAGGGAAGTATGTGAAGGACTGCACATAAAATGGTTAGCACCATAAAATCTTAGCATGGACTTACCCTCACTTAGGGGAAACTTAGAAGTCTTCTCTCTTATCGTGGAGTATGGGGACATGAAATTACCTTTCAGTGAAATGGTAAAACAGTATTTCTATCCACTGCTTGCCATCTCATATAATGGTAAACAAACTGCACATTCCAGATCCTGTGCTATTAATTTATAGGAATATATAGTAATATTCATCTAAATAATCTTTGTCGAACAAATGCAATATGTCAGGTCCTGTGCTAGGCACTGGATGTCACAGTAAAGTAGATCCTGTCATCGTGGAGCTTGCCTTCTAGTCCACGTTCTAGTTTATTTGCCCATGGAGATCATTTTCTTAAAGAAATAGCTAAATTCCTGTAAACATACCTCAGTACCGTTGTCTTTTAGACCAGGTCTGCAAGCGGATGATAGGAGATTTCCAGATGATTTGATAAACTCTTTTGAATTCTTCTTTGGGATAGCACAGTTTTCCAGAAATGCACTGCATATTATATAAAACTATTTAAGCAAGTGGTCACCTCCTTAATTTTTTTTTTTTAGGGGGGCCACTCAGATCTATCTATATCTTAGGCTTCCCTGGTGGCTCAGATGGTATAAGAATCAGCCTGCAATGTGGGAGACCTGGGTTCTATCCCTGGGTTGGGAAGATCTCCTGGAGAAGGGCATGGTAACCCATTCCAGCATTCTTGCCTGGAAAATTCCCATGGACAGAAAGAGCCTGGACAGGCTATAGTTCATAGAGTCACAAAGAGTTAGACACGACTGAGCGACTAAGCAGAGTACTATCCATCAGTATGCAAGATGGTAGAGAAAGGTAGACAAAGAAAACAACGAGGTTTTTTAGTTGCTGTTGTTCTTTTTTCTTGAGTACTTACTATGTCTGTTACTATCCAAAGGTGTTACATGAACTATCTAATCCTCACAATAACTTAAGGACAGAAGTATATGATTATTTTCATTTGTCAAATAAGAAAGTGAATCTTGGGGAGGCAAGTAAGTTGGATACTTCTTTGGTATTCCTTCCACTGCTTTCTGCTAGACATGTTAGTGCCCAATTTCCCCTCAGCATGTTGTGTCAGGCCCAACAGCAGCGACATTCCAAAAGGAAAATAGAGGAGACAGCTGATAAACCTCTGTGCAAAGGTTGCCTTTCTCTGCATTGGTGGGGATTCTTCATCATCAGATACAAACTGATGAAACTGATTTATTGCATAAGGATTCAGATTCGTTGGCATGCCAAGGTGCAGTTTCTTCCCTTACAAGAACAGCAGAAATTTCAAATGTGACAGTTTTTTAAAACAGTACTTTATTGCCCTGATCAATGGGTGGTTATTCATGGGTTAGTTCTACGGCCAAAATAGATAGACTGTGATCGACGTGCTCTTTCTTTCATTAGGCTGACTTAGGCCAAATTGAATAAACACTAGCTGGTTCTCAGAGAACCAGATTTCAGGCCTGGCCTGTCACATATATAACAGATGTCCCTTCAGTTCTGGGTGTGAAGTGAGCACATGCTGCCAATCTACTTTTAACCATTCTATTTATGTTCTCATTTAAAATGCAATAGAGTGATCATTTCCAGTTATAAAGTGGCCTTTATCTGAGAACCTCCAAAGGACAGTGTTATTAACTTTACACTGGGATGAGGGTAAGCTTCCAGTATTATAATTCTCAGGCAGAAAAACTGAGGCATAAAAGAGTATAGCGAATATACAAAATTTAGTAAATGTAAAAGAAATACATGTGTCTTTGTCTAAAGCTAAGACTCTAGAGAAAAGAGTAATTTTACATGAGGAAAATTAGCCGACCCCTTCTTATCCAAGTGGTCAGGGCTGACATCATCAGAACCAGGTCATGTTGGCCTGGAGCCTCCTCGGCCACACAGCACTGAGGGGCACATAGTATTCATGTGTGGTCTAACTGACAACTTGACAGTGATGTGGAAGCTCAGGGTGATCATGAGAAAAAGTTGAGTAAGATGCTGCAATATAACTGATCAGTAGTCTTTAAAAGTGTTAAGATCATCAGTGGCAAGGAAAGACTAAGGAACTGTCATGAATTAAAGAATAGTGTGGACAAACGATTATTACAAACAAGGTGAGATGTCTGGATTAGATCTTACAAGAGAAAGAGGACATTTGCTTAAAACAAAACAAAACAGAATACTGGTGAACTTTAAACCAGGCCTGCTGTTTAGTTAACTGAATGGCACCAATATCACTTTTCTGCTTTTGATCACTATATTATGGCTATGCACTATAGCTTCCCTGGTGGCTCAGAGGTAAAAAAGCCACCTGCCAATGCAGGAGAAGTGAGTTCGATCCCTGGGTAGTGNGAATACTGGTGAACTTTAAACCAGGCCTGCTGTTTAGTTAACTGAATGGCACCAATATCACTTTTCTGCTTTTGATCACTATATTATGGCTATGCACTATAGCTTCCCTGGTGGCTCAGAGGTAAAAAAGCCACCTGCCAATGCAGGAGAAGTGAGTTCGATCCCTGGGTAGTGAAGATCCCCTGGAGTAAGAAATGGCAACTCACTCAAGTTCTCTTGCCTGGGAAATCCCATGGACAGAGGAGCCTGCTGGGCTACAGTTCATAGGGTAGCAGAGTCAAATACAACTTAGTGACTAAGCAACAACAACAAGATGTTAGCATTAGGAGAACTGGCATGAAGGAGAACTCTGTACGCTTTTTTGTAACCTTCCTGTAAGTCTTTAATTATTTCAAAATAAAGCTGATACTGCATCAGTTACTTCCTATTCTGAGAGTAAGACTGAAAAACAATCCTGTTCTGGCTATAATCACAGTGGACCTATCCTCCTTGAAAGATACGTGCACACGTACTGCCGGTGCGGATGTGTATTCATGGCATGCCACAGCATTTCCAGGAAAGTTCAGTGATCATGAAAGTGTGCTCTAAGGAGACACACTGGTCAGAGGAAAAATTATGCAGGAAAAAAAAAAAAAAAAAGGGACTGTAGCCTGGATGCCCAGACTGCAATCCGCATTGACAATGCTGTTATTTTGCTTCAATTTAACTAAAATTAGATTGCTGAACAGACAAGTTAAGGTATGGGAGAAAAAAAAGTTTATCCTGCTTTTCTTAATGAAGAAAAAAAAAGCCAAAATTCTGTATTTCTTGTATGCTAAAAATATAGCACCCAGGTTTTCCCTAAATTTCTCATTTATAATCACCATGAGCTCTTTGCAAAAAAATGTGAGATCTACGTAAGACAGCAGAAAAATATGAAAGTGGGAATAGATGTAATACTAGATAATCATATTTTCTCATGACATCAAATTTCCTCCATAAGTTAGAAGTCTGGGCCTGCTGTCGGTAAAATAAAGTGTAGAAAGCCTAGCTATCTAAGGAAACTAAGAAATAGTTGAGTTACCTACAGAAATATTTTTGATAAAAGAATTCTAATAAGTGATAACAAACTTTGAAGCTATTTCAGAGATGCGGCAACCAACCAACCAAAGATCTAAATAGTTGTAGTTATTTCAAGAAGATTTAATTCCATGACTTCTGTTAAAGTATATTTCTACTGACAGTTTAAGTTTTTATTTTATTGCCTCACAGCCCTCACTTACTACACCTTGGCTGCAAGTTTCAGGAAAATATTTTCAAGTGTAGAAAAAAAAAATGATGAAATATATCCCCCTGCTGCCTATGTCTATATAACTGTAAATATACATAAGCTCTCATCTGACTCCTGCTAGCATCACATTGCAGGCTCAGACTGTATCTCAAGTTAACTTATGGAAGCTCTACTAGAGGAAAACCAAAGCTACTTGGGAACCACTAATCTTGATGGATGAGAAAGAATAACCTGCATACAGTTAAGGGATACATGTATATATACAACTGATTCACTTTTGTGCAACAGACCCTAACACAACATTGTAAAGTAATTGTACTCCAATTAAAAAGTAAATTTAATTTTACTTTTTAAAAGTAAAATTTCATACTTAAAAAAATTTTTTTTTAATTTTAATTTTTACTTTATTTTAGTTTACATTACTGTATTGGTTTTGCCATACATTGACATGAATCTGCCACGGGTGTACATGAGTGCATACTTTTTAAAAGTAAAATTGCCTGCATAAATACAGTGAAATAGCATTCCAAATAGTCTTCCTCACTCCTAGCTGATTGCATGAAGGCAGATTTTTCATCATCAGGAATAATTTTTTAATGATCTTTAACTGTATTTCTAGCTCATAATAAGCCTTCAGGTGGGGCAGTCACAAAGGTAGTGGAAACACTTCAGACTCTAGTGACAGTCTTGTGCTACTTCAAAGCTCTGGCATCAATTCCTCCAAGAGATGCTACTTTCTCCTGAACTCATACAACTGAGGAATGAGTCTGGTAGCCACGATGAGCGTGCTCCACCAGGAAAATGCTCAGAGAAGAAATGTATTGCTTCTGCTTTGTTGATATTAACAGGGGCTCCAAGGAAGCTCCTCTTTGATCCAATTCCCCAAAAGCTTAACCCATGCTTTGTCCTACTGCCTTTTAACCCCTGATCCTCTATCACAACCACATAAGTTCACACATCCTTCAGTTTTGACATTAGAAGTCACATGTCTCAGCATGTTAACTAGTCAGAATAAACTACAGAAACAGTATATAAAATAATGTACATTACATATACACATGCCTTCCCTGGTGGCTCAGTCCAAAAAGAATCTGATTGCAGTGCTAGAGACCCAGGTTTGATCCCTGGGTGGGGAAGATCCCCTGGAGGAGGAAATGGCAACCCACTCCAGTATTCTTGCCTGGGAAAGCCCACGGACAGAAGTGCCTGGAGGGCTACAGTCCATGGGGTCACAAAGAGTCGGACATGACTTAGCAACTAAATCACCACCAACCGTCACATATATACATATAAATGTGGATATATGTTTTTGTGAATATATATGATTGTGATATATACTATGTCTACACACAAACATATATACACATATGTGTGTGTGTATATTCACACACAGAGAGACACACAGAGACACATACACATGTGATATTCCAGGGTCCAGCTTCCGACAGAGAGTAATTTGTACTATACAAGAAAAGAATTTTAAAAAACCCTTCACATCTTTGTAAGTGCTTCACTGTGCTAAGTAGACATATTTCATACACTGTTATTCAGCAAATACAACATTACACTACATTCTAGTTAAGGGTAAATTCCAGAAATAACTCATGCATTTGTAAATGAACAGTGCAGGTGAACAAGGACACAAAGGGTCTGTAATGACACCTGTGTATATTTATATGCCCACCAGTTCTGTTGTCTTAAAACAGACCTAAGGGAAGGCTCTTCGAGGTTAATTGCTGTTGCTGAGGAAACGGCCCAGGTTTGCCTTCACAGTCCATGATTTCCTGCAGGTGCAGCAGTCAGGCTGGCCTCAGGGTGTCAAGTTTCGTCTAAAGGCAAATATGTAGTAAAATCTTCTTTGAATTTTCTAAAAATATTTATTTTTCACTCTTTTGAATTTTTCAATATCTCCAAATAGAGACAGTTTAATGTTAAAGCAGATGGCTTTAGGGGGAAAAAAAAATTACCTGACTCCTGGTTTCTCAACAGAACACAGGAATCTGGGTAGCATGTTGCTTGTCTGAGAAACAATCTGAGTAATAGGTCATCAGTGGTAGATGCCCTGGGAAAATTACAGAGCAACTGAAGAAAAGTCCCATTACTAAGCAGTGTGGCACCCTCTGATCCATCCTCCTCATTTCGGCTTCAGATAAATGACTAGAGTACTAACATGATCAAGCCTCTCTCTCCAACTTTCCACTTATCTTCACTAACTTTAGAATATCAGGAAAGACCTGATAATTTAAATCCCCGCATATCTCTGAGGCGGACATCTAAAACTGATGTCAGCTCAATAGGTCTGGCAATCTTGCTTCCTTACCTCTGTTCCTGCTTCTTCTCCACTTCTCTGGAGCTAGCTTGAAAATTATACGTAGATGGGCTTCCTTTGAAAGTCTTTTCTGACCTCTTAATTATGATTTAGTACTTCTCATATGCAAAATGGCTGTCTGAGGAGGCCTTATAAATAGCTGAGAAAAGAAGAGAAGCTAAAGGCAAAGGAGAAAAGGAAAGCTATACCCATTTGAATGCAGAGTTCCAAAGAATAGCTAGGAGAGATAAGAAAGCCTTCCTCAGGGATCAATGCAAAGAAATAGAGGGAAACAACAGAATGGGAAAGACTAGAGATCCGGTCAAGAAAATGAGAGATACCAACAGAACATTTCATGCAAAGATGGGCTCAATAAAGGACAGAAATGGTATGAACCTAACAGAAGCAGAAGATATTAGGAAGAGGTGGCAGGAATACACAGAAGAACTGTACAAAAAAGATCTTCATGACTAAGATGATCACAATGGTGTGATCACTCACCTAGAGCCAGACATCCTGGCATGCGAAGTCAAGTGGACCTTAGGAAGCATCACTACGAACAAAGCTAGTGGAGGTTAGAACCGGACATGGAACAACAGACTGATCCCAAATCAAGAAAGGACTAAGTCAAGGCTTTGTATTGTCACCTTGCTTATTTAACTTATATGTAGAGTACATCAGGAGAAATGCCGGGCTGGACGAAGTACAGGCTGGAATCAAGACTGCCAGGAGAAATATCAACAACCCCAGATATGCAGATGATACCACCCTTATGGCAGAAAGCAAAGAAGAACTAAAGAGCCTCTTGATGAAAGTGAAAGTGGACAGCAAAAAAACCTGACTTAAAACTCAACATTTAGAAAACTAAGATCATGGCATCTGGTCCCAACACTTCATGGCAAATAGATGGGGAAACGATGGAAACAGTGACAGACTTTATTTTTTTGGCCTCCAAAATCACTGCAGATGGTGCCTACAACCATGAAATTAAAAGACACTTGCTTCTTGGAAGAAAAGCTCTCACCAACCTAGACAGTGTATTAAAAAGCAGAGACTACTTTGCCAACAAAGGTCCATCTAGTCAAAGTTATGGTTTTTCCAGTAGTCATGTACGGATGTGAGAGTTGGACTATAAAGAAAGCTGAGCACCGAAAAGTTGATGCTTTTGAACTGTGGTGTTGGAGAGGACTCTTGAGAGTTCCTTGACTGAAATAACAAATCAGTCAATCCTAAAGGAAATCAGCCTTGAATTTTTCTTGGAGGGACTGATGAAACTCCAATACTTTGGCCACCTGATGCGAAGAGCTGACTCATTTGAAAAGATCCTATTGCTGGGAAAGATTGCAAGCAGGAGGAGAAGGGGACAACAGAGGATCCGATGGCTGGATGGCATCACCAACTTGATGGACATGAGTTTGAGTAAGCTCTGGGAGTTGGTGATGGACAGTGAAGCCTGGCCTGCTGCAGTCCATGGGGTCACAAGGAGATGGACATGACTGAGTGACTGAACTGAACTGAACTGAACTGAACTGACTTCTCATCTGTGCTTTAACAACATTCAGAATTCCTCTTACTAGAGCTGTTAACATATAGTATTATAACTCTCATCAAGTCTGTCTCATTCATCCATTTATTAAGAAAGTGAGCACAAAGGAACTGTATCTTGAATCCATTTAAACTGTAACGCATTTGACTATGTAGGAAAAGGCAGAATAAGTCTAATAGCTCAAATTGCTAGCAGGAAGTAATATGCCTAAAAATAGAATAATCTGAAAAGTACTCAGAACTAGTTAAGAAGGTTGGGACTTTAGCCTGGATACTTTTGTGGAGGAGTTTATGAGTTGACTGGGAATCTCAAAAAGATTTGAATAAAGATTGTGTATGATAATCTGTATAATTAGTTAAATTATAGGCTTGTAAACTTGCTTCTAAATAATGGATTCTAAAATATGTTTAAGAGTTAATACGATAAAAATAATTCCAAGGCTCTGTTTAAGAGAAGTGAGTTAATCAAAGTGGACAGCTCATTTTATTGAAAGACATCTCATAATCTTCAATAAGATGACAGAATTTATATAAAAGAAGGAAGAGGCATTCCAAGTGGCACTGCCCAGAGTTACTTGACCAGAAGTTCCTTTTCATCTATGACCATCTCATGGGACAAAAGCTCCTCAGAACTCACTTTGGGATATGCCTGTCATCTGTCGTATGACTGGCAATCTAAGGCTGCTTCCAGTCCAATTCTTGTTTCTATAAACATATTTTTTATGATCAAAGCCAGACTTGCTCATAACTGTATAGTATATGGCTGTTTTTGTGATGCAATGGCAGGGCTGTATAGTAGTGACAGCAATCATTTGACCTGGAAATTAAAAAAAATAAAAGTACTTGATACCTAGTTATTTATAGAAAATGCTTGCTAATTATAGTAGTAATTTTTTCTTTCTTAAGCTTCACTAGAAAAGTATCCTCTGGGTGTAATTAGCAGTGACTACAATCAGCTGTACTCACGGCTGATGTGTTACACAAAACCGTTGCACAAATGCAGGATGAAATGACACAAAACTGGAGAGCATCACGTTTTTCCCTAATCACTGAACTGACCAGCAGTATTTTCTAAATTGAAAGGTGAACTAAGCAAAATATCTTTGGTTTTTCTGCTTTAAATTTTAATTAGAAACTAGTCAATACATATTCTTAAACTACCATATTAAAGTTTACAAATGTAGACACATTTGTCATAAAGAAGTTTGAAAAATACAAATACACTAAAATATGTTATGGATACATAATTTATGAAAATACTGACAAACTGGAAATTTTACCAATGACAATTTACTTTTATTTGATAATTTGAAGAAATCACACTCACATCCTAAAATACATTATAATGATTTATTTTGGTCACCTAAGACTAGAATTGAACAACATTTGTGACCTAGAGTTTATCTAAATGAAATATCAATTCATGTACAGTACATGGAATATTCAGATGATTTGACTTTTTAATTCTAATTTAGCAGTTAAAGAAAATGAATAGCTTTAATTCCTAATAGTAATGAGGATTCTTTATTGAGCTGGTTCAGAACACATTCAATATTATTTTATAAATTGTTAGAATCAACCTGTTTGGTCATTAGTTTAAAAGAAAGACATTTGCAGAAACACAAGTTTTCTCTATTTCTATAATTGAGCAGAATTAGTCTGAAACTGTATTTTTCATTTGCTTTTCTCCTTATCTCTCATCTTCCATCTCCACGAAAACATCTGACAGATACTGCATTCGGTTTTGGCTCTGCTCTTTCCCCCTGAGTGCTGAAAGCCATCACATTTGGAAACTGATTCCCCTGGAGAAACTGTTAAATGTCTTTAGGCTTATTTTAGAAGCCAAAGTTGCCATTTTTTTTTTCCCCTTGTGGCAAGAACGCATACAGGTTTTGATAGTAATTTCAAGGCAGCCCTTTGACTAGATTTTCAAAATAAAGAACTTTGGCTTCCATATTTCTATTCTTGGGATAGAGGCCCAAGCTGATCATATATAACAAATAAATTCAACTAAATGTGCTGTGAAAAAGAAGAAAAGCAAACTCACACAACATACGTACAGAGATACAATATTATAATGAGCACATGTCCCAGCATGAGTGTTAGCTGGGATATACAATGCAATTCACTATTCTCATGGGAGTTTTCAGTTTACAATTATTTCTCATATTATGAGCATTCCATCAGGGTGAGTACAATTCTTCGATTTATAGTTCCAAAATCTTTATAAAATATGGTTCCTGAAAATAAGCCAACTGTTTCATCTGGCATTCAACCATTAACTTGGTCATCTACCCCAAACCTAGTGTAAAAACACTCTGTATAGAATCACTGTGAGATGACACACTACTTTCCAACCAGGTGCCATAACTGCCCAGGCTGAAGCACCCATCCCTGGGAGGTCAAACGATTCACAAGAACACTGGGTAAGAAAGTCGCAGAGATAAGACTGGAATGCTAAGTCTCCAGACTCCCACTTGCTGTTCCTCTGGTGCATCACAGCACTTTCCCTTCTTTAGAAGACCCATCCAGTCAAAATCAAACTGGCTTTTTCAACCATATGCCTTAACCTCCCTGGCATACAACTGCGCTTCAGTCAAATTGGGTTTTCCATGCATGAATTTGTTGCATATTCTACAGGCTGTATACTTTGACTGTTTTCTCCATTCCTCCACATTGTAAAATAAAATTCCTTCAACTGTCACCTTCCAAACAGGTAAGTCATCCAAATTCCCACAGATCAAAGTTATCGTTTTTGTTTTGAATACTGAAGCACCTTTTCTTTATCTTTACTGTGCTGCTTATTAAATCCAAACTGGTATTATAATTGCATGTTAATTCCTTTATTAGGATGGAAAGTCCGTTGAGGTTATAGAGTCCAGAATTTGGTAAGATTTTACAGGCTCAGAACCCTGTGTTACATACCAGAGGTACTGAACTTAGGCCCAATAATTTACAAGAGCAGAAAAACCTGTCTCATCACTAGCAAATAAATAAAACAAAACAAAAATAACAAAATCAGACATCTTTACTTTTTAGAATTTATTCTTAAACTATTTTTAAAAGTCAGAACAACTGGAATCGTTCTATCAGCACTCTGGAATTCTCCCTGAAAGTCAGCATTCCTGAAATACTATTCTAACTGGTTTCCACAAAAACACTTCAAAGTGCTTGCTTTCTGTTTTATTTTTGTAATAGTTCCATGAGTTTTAATCCACTGGGTTTAGATACATGAATTTACTTAAGNTTTAGAATTTATTCTTAAACTATTTTTAAAAGTCAGAACAACTGGAATCGTTCTATCAGCACTCTGGAATTCTCCCTGAAAGTCAGCATTCCTGAAATACTATTCTAACTGGTTTCCACAAAAACACTTCAAAGTGCTTGCTTTCTGTTTTATTTTTGTAATAGTTCCATGAGTTTTAATCCACTGGGTTTAGATACATGAATTCACTTAAGTGGGGCTTGGTCCACTCAGTGGGCAGCACAGACAGTTTTGTTTTCTCAGTCAGAAAGAAGGGTATCTTATTTTAGGTACTGAATCAAGCAGCAAAAAAATTCTGATGATCCATTTTATCCCATTTTCATTTCCTCTTTGATGCTTTACTGTTTCTCTAAATAAAACAAAGACAATATTTAGGATGCAAACATGGTGTTCTATTAATAATTAAAGAAAATAAATTTAAAGTGCCAGTGATTCCAGCTAAACTTGGTTACTCACAATACTTGTACAAAATCCTCTAAGATAAACTGAGAGCTAAAGGTTTACAGAAGAGTTGATGATCAACATGTATATCTGTACATCTCTACTAGGAAAGAAGTTTATTTCCTTTCCTGCATTATTTGAAACCCTCACGTTCCTCACAAACTCACGTTCATGTGCTATGGAATGCATCCTGATGTTACTAATGAAGAGTATGGCTAGTTCTTTCCCATTTTAAATGTTACCGTGATGATCTCAAAGTAATACTGGTGATGTAGATACTTTTTTCCCACTTTTGTTCTAACATAAGTTACGTCTTGGTTTATATATTTTTGGCCGTTACAAGCTTTCCTTTTCCATGACCATGTTGGTGTGATAATAAGGGAGAAGACTTCACGGTGTGTTTGTGTGTGTATGAGGCTTCATACTCAAGCACATAGCACACGCACATACACAGAGTCAAACACTTTCCTTCTCTTGGCATCCACAGACATTTTGTATTCTCCAGCTGAAGTCCTTCTCTAATAAAAATATAATATCAGAGGTCAAAACCCTCATTACTGGATTAACAGCTCTGCACTAATGCCTCTCCCTGCTTTGTAAGGAATCAGCACAAAACCTGGTAACATGCTCTACTGTCCACGGGAATAAAGACGAAGCTCCCAGTTTTGCTTGCTCTACACCTAGCACTCTCTTTTTGCACTCACATTTTTGTGTGTCCTTAATCTGCATGTGCCTGTTGAAAATTAATTTCTACCAGGTGGATCTGTGGACCTTGGAGCAGTGTCATGAGAAACTCGTTTTCTAATAAGTTACCTTTACGTGAGAAGAATGAAATTCCACTTTGTTTCACTGCCCCCCAGATGTAAAACATCTCTAAGGAAAGTCCACAGCCCTAGGCTTCCACATCCACTCTGGTGACCTGAGCTACTCACCTGGGCAAACAACACTTAATTCTGTTTCTTTAATTCAGTCTCCCTGGAATTCTAACTGCTTAGAGGATTATCCTCCTTGGAATATCTTATTTCAGTTCACTAAAAATCACCTTGTAAACAACTTGTGTTTTCTTTCCCATGAACCAGCTCTTTCAAGAAACACCAATTTCAGTTCAAGCTATGCATTCTTTGTGATTTCTCCCAATGTTTATCTTCCACATTCCTTATACCTCTATTACCTACATCTAATCAGTGACTAAATCCTTTGATTTGCATGGCTTAAATTTATCTTTTATGTTGTAATGAAGATTAATCAATATTATATGGAAGCTGTTAAGAATTCAATAAAAAGCTGATTTCTATTATCGTTAAAATCATCCTGCTTTCACATTCATGCAGTTTATAATACCTTTTGTGCTTTGGACTAAATGTTAAAGTCCTAACAATACTTTATAATTCCACTCAAATTCATTGTCTTCTATTTGCTTTGGGGGTCAAGGATGGTACATGGCCACATTCCTTTCTTCGGGTCTCCTAAGAGTATTTACTATTTTCATGATTCATTCAGTCAAGCGTTGCTTCATGACAGCATCTCTACCTAACTGAATAGCTCTTCATTTCTTATATTGGTACTTTGCTCACAGTCATATTTATTTTCTTTCTCCATTATATTGTGATTTCATGAGGGATGGTCTATATGTTCATATTTTGTGTATCCCACTCAAATGTTTAGCAACATATATTTTTAATGATGTTTAAAAGCTTTTGTCAATTCTTTGATGACTGGTAATCATAATCCTGTTCAACTGTTTTTGGTGGGATCGACCTTGTATAAAAATATGCTTGGGTGGTCACAGTCCACTTACAACTGCATGAGAATAATCTTTTTTCCAACTTCTCCAATGAAGAGTAAGGCATTGAAGAATATAATATGTTCCCACCATTTACCAAATATACTTAAGTCCACTCTATGTGTGTGTGCTCAGTTGTGTCCAACTCTTTTCGACCCCATAGACTGTAGTCCACCAAGCTCCTCTGTCTATGAGATTTTCCAGGCAAGAAACTAGAGTGGGTTGCCATTTCCTACTCCACGATATCTTTCCAACCCAGGGTTTGAAAACGCATCTCTTGTGTCTCCTGAATTGGCAGGCAAATCCTGTACCACTGTGTCACCTGGGAAGCCCATGTCTACTCTATAAATACTTCTAAAAAAGGGGACCACGGGGCACTCATGAACCCAGGCATGCGGAGTCTCAAAATTACATTTAATTTGATTCATTAATATTAGGATTATAATACTATGCTTATGACTAATGAATCTGATTTGTTAAAAAATATAACTTCATGTAAATATATGAAGAAAATATTCTGCATTTATAATTCAATACATTATCCATAAGAGTTCTATTATGTGTCCTCAGAGGACAAACAGGACACATACATCAGAAATATGCAAGGCTGGATGCTTAGCAGAGAGAGGCTTGTCCCTTTTCCACCTCCATATCGAGCTGGCTTTTCATCAAAATAGAAAAACACAAGTCCACAGTGTAGATACCAATAAGATGTTTCTTTCTTAATGTCATAGGTAAAGCAACATGTATTAATTTAAAAAAATAAAACACACTGCATAAAGGTTCCTCTCTATAGAAAAAGGATGTTTTAATTAATGGACAGAGCACCATTCTGTTTCTTAAAGCAACCTAAACCATGAATGAACACAGCAAAGGATTTCTCAGTCTGCCCTGTTAGCTTTCTATATGCCTAAATTCACAGAGACAGATGCAGTTTAACCAATGGAACTGTATCATGTGGCCTTCCTAGTATCCCTTCCATAGCCAAATCGATAAAAACTCTTAAGTCAATCAGTGCCAAGTGGCCTCTAATATCTCCACATAGTAAAATGCAAGGCTAAGCCCTTATTTATTGTTATCCCTGCTCAGAACCCAAATCCTAGGTGACCTAGGGCCCCTACTAAATGGAATCCAATACTAAGAAAAAAAACACTTGATTGCACACAGATTTCCTCCGTTATTATTTGCTTATTAAATAGTTTTCTACTGGGTTTTACTTTAAAAGGTTGCTTCTGAATATGTGTACTTTATGAGAACAGTGCTTGCTGTCTTCACACCATGTCTTTTTTCCCAACAACAGGTTAGGTACTTAGCTCTTTACAGTTTCAACAGGATCGAACTCCTACCTCTTTCAGGTCAAAATACATCCTCCCTTATTTTTCAAACTAATGGTAGTCAGTGAACCATATATTTTCTGTAACTGGCAAAAAATAGGTTTCCCAGAGCAATTGAGACTAAAATGAATTGTACGGATTTACCGTGGCATGTCCAACAGTATGTTCACACGTACAACCTGGCTGTGACCTTTAATAAAATCAACCTGTGTTAATAACAATGCATTCCAGCTCTCTTAATGCATACTCACTGCAGTGATAACAAAATGGATGGGAATGTTTCTTTCTGAGGCCATCATTGGTAGAACATGGGCGTGGTCAGCTGTNTTTCCCAGAGCAATTGAGACTAAAATGAATTGTACGGATTTACCGTGGCATGTCCAACAGTATGTTCACATGTACAACCTGGCTGTGACCTTTAATAAAATCAACCTGTGTTAATAACAATGATCTCCATTCCAGCTCTCTTAATGCATACTCACTGCAGTGATAACAAAATTGATGGGAATGTTTCTTTCTGAGGCCATCATTGGTAGAACATGGGCGTGGTCAGCTGTTTTCTGATTCTCCAGTTTCACAGAGAACACTGAATCCTTCTTGCATTCTGACCATCCAGCTCAGAAAACATTCCACTCACTCCCCAGGACATCTAACAAGACTACTTTTTGACTTCTCCCATTTGCCTCAAGAAGCAATTTTGCCACTTCATTTATGAGAGAAGAAAAAGTGCCATGAAGCATCTCTGTGATGGCAGAGACCTCATGCTGGGAGTTGATCTTGCCACCCTGAAACTAATCTGGAAATATTTGTACCTTAATCTCCTGCAGAAATAAACCTTCTGGAGCTCTCAATCTGACGTACAGTGAAATTTGTACTATATCAGCTGTCACTGTGCACGCTGCTAGGAATAAAAAGAAAATGCAGAAGCTTAAGTCCTGTGCTTGGAAGATTATTTCTTGTTTACGCTCTCCCTTTGCAGAAGATTTTCTGTTGCTCATTCATTACAGAGATTTTTCTCTCCCTTCCTGAACTGGTCTCCCTTTGCTATCTCTCTTCATTTAGCATTAAATCGTATCACACACCCAAATCTTTTAACCTGGGTCTGCAGAGGCCTGTTTTGCTTATCTGACTGTTAGAGATTCTAAATGTAATTGCAGGCTTCTTATTCATCCAGGAGATAAGGCTGGTGGTCAAGAGGCCAGTCCTCTGCTGCTATTTCTCCCCAGTCCACTTCTAGCATCCTTGCTGATCTTATCAAAAAGAACTGTTCCTCATGTCATTTAACCTGCTGGTATGTGCAGGCTAAAAATAACAAATGGTATTGCTCAAGTGGTAGTAGATGGCAGGGAGCATGGTGCAACTGACCCCAAAGTAGGTTACTCCCTACAAGGAACAGGTCCTGCCCTGGTCACCATATACACTGATAGTTTTAACGGCATACCTATGGTCTCCACATTTCTGTTTTTTTAAAGAAAAAACCTGGAAACACCTGTGCAGTATGCCCTTTTGTGTCACAACTCAATTCTACAGAGATAAATATTAGAGTTGCCAAGGTCAGTGACCCTGCCTAATGGCACCGTGGACAGCCAATCAAGAGGATGCCTCCGCTCACTGCAGGCTAATTAAGAGTTGAAGAAGCCAGCAACGCAGTGGCACTCGCACGGCCTCCCTCAGCACAGATTTTTGCCCTTGGCATTCTGAGAACAACCTGACATGTTCTCTGGTAGATGCAGTGTGCTTGCTTCAGCAAGTTTAAGTGAGTCTACCCTCTGTCATTGACTGCCAATTAATTTTAAACCAAATGGCTGGGACAGGTAACATCAGGTATCCTGAGAAAATTACATGTGACAAATGTAGGATAAATAGTGTCATGAACACTGACTAGTCTTAACCTTCCAAAGTTTACCTTCTATTGTACTTGTTTCAGGGAGAGGAAAGTGATGCTAAGTGCATTGGGGATTCTATATCAACTCTGCTTAACTTGTCCAATTACTTCTTATAGAAGGAAAGCATTTTTTTTTTTACTTGTTTGCAAAAAGAGGCTAATGATATTACATTGAGAAGTTTTGTTGCCATAGAAAAGTGATTCATATATAACTGACAGGGTGGTTTAAAAGTATATACCCTAATTTCTACCCAATATGCTACTGGAGATCAGTGGAGAAATAACTCCAGAAAGAATGAAGGGATGGAGCCAAACCAAAAACAATACCCAGTTGTGGATGTGACTGGTGATAAGCAAGGTCTGATGCTGTAAAGACCAGTATTGCATAGGAACCTGGAAGGTTAGGTCCATGAATCAAGGCAAATTGGAAGTGGTCAAACAGGAGATGGCAAGAGTGAATGTTGACATTCTAGGAATCAGCAAACTAAAAAGGACTGGAATGGGTGAATTTAACTCAGATGACCATTATATCTACTACTGTGGGCAGAAATTCCTCAGAAGAAATGCTGTAGCCATCATGGGCAACAAAAGAGTATGAAATGTAGTACTTGGATGCAATCTCAAAAACAACAGAATGATTTCTGTTCATATCCAAGGCAAACCATTTAATATCACAGTAATCCAAGACTATGCCCCAACCAGTAACGCAGAAGAAGCTGAAGTTGAATGATTCTAGGAAGACCTATAAGACCTTTTAGAACTAACACCCAAAAAAGATGTCCTTTTCATTATAGGGGACTGGAATGCAAAAGTAGGAAGTCAAGAAACACCTGGAGTAACAGGCAAATTTGGCCTTGGAATACAGAATGAACCAGTGCAAAGGCGAATAGAATTTTGCCAAGAGANTGCTTTTGAATTGTGGTGCTGGAGAAGACTCTTGAGAGTCCCTTGGACTGCAAGGAGATCCAACCAGTCTATCCCAAAGGACAGTCCTGGGTGTTCATTGGAAGGACTGATGTTGACGCTGAGACTCCAATACTTTGGCCACCTGACACGAAGAGCTGACACATTTGAAAAGACCCTCGTGCTGGGAAAGACTGAGGGCAGGAGGAGAAGGAGAAGACAGAGGATGAGATGGCTGGATGGCACCACCAGCTATGGATGTGAGTTTGGGTGGACTCCATGAGTTGGTGATGTACAGCGAGGCCTGTTGTGCTGCTGTTCATGAGGTCGCAAAGAGTTGGACACGACTGAGTGACTGAACTGTAATGAACTGAATGGGGAAATAAAGTTAAGGAACAACAGTGGAAGGAAAGCTATGACAGACCTAAGCAGTTGGTTAAAAAGCAGAGACACAGCTGACAGTGGTCCATATAGTCAAGATTATGGTCTTTCTTGTGGTCACATATGGTTGTGAGAGTTGGACTGTAAAGAAGGTAGAATGCCAAAGAATTGATGCCTTTGAACTGTGGTGTTGGAGAAGACTGCTGAGAGTCCCCTGGACAGCAAAGGGATCAAACCAGTCAATCTTAAGGGAAGTCAACCATGAATATTCATTGGAAGGACTGATGTTGAAGCTGAAGCTCCAGTATTTTGGCCACCTGATTTGAATAGGGGACATGGAAAAGTCCCTGATGCTGGGAAAGATTGAAGGCAGAAGGATATAGGGCATCAGAGTGTGAGGTGACTGGATGGCATCATTGATGCAATGGATATGAACTTGGGCAAAATTTCTGAGATGGTGAGGGACAGGTAGGTCTGGCGTGCTGCAGTCATGGGGTCGCAAAGAGTGCACATGACTGGGTGACTGAACAACAAGCAGCACAGAGTCTGAATTACTTATACAAAGCTTGGATTAAGAACAATAAACTACATTGTTAAAAAATTCTATTTTTCCTTTTTTTTCTTATAATTGGCCTTGACTATTTTTTGACCTGCAATTACTTACTGGACAATAATGTTCATGGAATTGGCTATTGTATTAAATATATTATTATATTTTTTTCTGAAAAATATTTCCATTTAGAATTTCTACAGATGGTGGGCATATCATACTGAAACATTTTCCATGTTTTAACAAGACCAGTGAAACCACTTACAGCAGTAAATAGGATCCTGTGACATCCAGTACCTAGAGCAGAAGCCCAACAAATACAGTTTTACCCCTCACAATCTTTCCTCCTCTCTGCTCTGCAACCACACATCTCTACTCTCTCAGTTGACTGCTTTCTATTTTGTTACAAGAGGAATTGAGACTCAGTACCCATGAGACACGTGGTCCTAAGCTAACTGGTAACCCAAATGAGTGGTACCAAACAACATGATGCAACTCTAGGTAATCAGCCTTCGATATGGTACATTTTAAAATGTAGCTTATTTACAAAGCAGAAATAGAGATGCAGAAGTAGAGAACAAAGCTATGGATATCTTAAGGGGAAAAGAGGGGGATAGGATGAATTGGGAGATTGGGATTGACATGCACACACACTACTAATACTATGTATAAAATAGATAACTAATGAGAACCTACTGTATAACACAGGGAACTCTACTCAGTGCTCGGTGGTGACCTAAATGGGAAAGAAATACAAAAAAGAGGGGGTATATGTATACATATAGCTGATTCATTTTGCTGTATAGTAGAAACTAATACAACATCCTAAAGCAACTATATGTCAATATTTTTTTAAATAAAAATCCCTGCCTTTATCCTTAGTTTATTACTAGTCATAAAATAAATTTCCAAAAGGAGGCAACAAACTGGATAGCTGACAATTTCTGTTGGCTTCTTTGCACGCCTCTTACAGCTCTCAGTGTTTCTAATCATCTCTTAGTCAGCTCAAAACTTATTCCCTGATACACACACTGATGATGCGGTTATGGCATATTATCTCTTCCTCTACCACTTTAATTTTAATAGATGATCTGTTTGTTTTACGACATTTCCTCAATAAAGTTATTGGATCTACAAGGAAAAAATTTAGAATAATTCCAAGTTCCCTCCTAGCTTTAAGCTGCAAGTGATGAGTGATTGGTGGCAATTTATAGCATGCAAAAGCAGCATTTCTTGATGCAAACTGCTTCCATTCACTCTTATCAGCTATCAGAAGGAAAAAAAAAATCCACATTATTTTATCTCAAAGATTCTACAACATCTTTGATGTAGATGCTCAACATCACAGAGAAAAGCTTGGGAATCCGTTTACTTATAACATTAATTTCAACATGTTTTTCTTTATTGCAAAGATAAAAAGAAATCACATTTGTGAAACTAGGGCATTTTATTGATTTTTGCATTAGGTTTATGTGGTAAAGGACTAAAGCCAAAGTTTGTTCTTTAAGGGTAAATAACATGGGCTTCTTATTTTGAATTTCTTTTGGGATTTATACCTAGGGAATTTCCAAATATTTTTGTTCTCAAGATTATTATCTCAGGTGGAGATTAAGGTAAAAATAATGAAGCTGTTGAACTAGGAAAAACTGTACTTTTTGTTCAAGACACATATCTGAAAAGAAGTTAGTGCCAGTTGACAAGGATTCAGACAGATAACACAAGGCAACCTGAGGTTCATATGAACAGCTAAAGCATTCAAATGACAAAGTACACAATATATTCAGAAAATTAGAATTCTTATGATTAAAATTTAGCATTAAAATTGAATCTTACCCCTATATTACTGTTTTCTATCCTACTGGTTTATGCTAATTTTAAGACTAAATTGCCGTATTAAATTAGTCAATTTCACTGCTATTTTGCTTATAAATAGTCCTTAAGGAAATAATTACTGGAAATCAACAAAATGTCATAACCTTTAATCTATTCTTCAAATACATATTTTTCTTTATTCAGAATAGTCAAGGGTACTGAAACATTACTTCCAAAAGCCTAAAGCTATAAATAAATGTTCAATAATGGAGAACTGCTCATCAATAATACTTAGAATATACAAATTTTATTTTATATATTATATGGTAGTTCAAATATTTCATAAAGGCAATATGAAAATAGGAAATACTTTAATACATTAAATAACAAATTATAGAACACTGTATATATGTATGTCCAAATTAGAAATATATAAAATAAATATGCAAGTAGGTAAAAACTAGGTGTGAATACACAAAAAAGAACTGCCATTAGGGGTTATATTTGAATTTTTGTTAAATTATTCAGTCATGTTTTTAAAAGCTAGCTTGGTTGAGAATTTAAGTATAACATAAGCTGGTGTTATGAAATTAACAAGAGTAACAGTTAGCCTTGACTCTAAACCAGGTTACAGTCAGTCTGCAAAATTCAAACTTTGACATAAGCTAGAGACAACTTATTACACTAAACTATATTTTTGTGAACTGATTAATATTTTTAAAATATTTTATATTTAACATTGCAATGCAATACAGTATATACATTATATAATATATGATATTATATAATACATATAATAATATATGTATTAATATACTATAACTATCAGAAATAACACAGACACAGAAAAACATCTAAAATGTATTGCCAAGTAGATGCAGAATAGAAACACGCAATGTTTCTATTGAAACATTGAGAGAGATTAATTTCATTAGTTACTGTAATAGTTTGCTAGGACTGCCTTAAAAATGTATCACACTGAGTTGGCTTAAAAAAAAGAAAAAAAAAAGGAAAAGTGTGGGCTCATGGTTCTGGATGCCAGAAGTCCCAGCTCAAAGGGCCATACGCCTTCTGAAGGCACTAGGGAGGGTCTGCTCAGGCCTCCCCTGGAGCTTCTAGTACGTCTTTGGCTGAGGCAGGATCCCTCCCCATTTCACATGGCATTCTCCCTGTGTGCCTATTTGCATCCAAATTTCCCCTTTGAATACAGGCCCAGTCTACTCCAGTGTGATATCAGCTTATGTAATTACAGACTCAACAGTCATATTTTCAAACAAAGTCACGTCCTGATGTATCCAGGGTTAGAAATTCTACATATGAATTTTGACAGGACATAAATCAGCCTGAGCCATTTACTACCAGAGTGAGAAGGAAGGGAGCTTTTAGCTCAGCTGGTAAAGAATCTGCCTGCAATGTGGGAGAGACCTGGGTTCGATCCCTGGGTTGGGAAGATCCCCTGCAGACAGTCTACCCACTCCAATATTCTGGCTTGGAGAATTCCACGGACTGTATAGTTCATAGAGAGTCAGACGGGACTGAGCAGTTTTCACTTTGAGAAGGAAGGGGAAGAAGGGACTCCCATCCTGCTGCCGTGGGAAGAGCTTTCGGAGGTGCACATGCAGCTCCTCTTTGCTCTGCTTTTTCACATCTGCAGGAAGAGACGTACCTTAGCTAAAGAGTGAACCCAGGAAGAGAACATTAAGCTCACGCTTTTAAACTCCTGCTGTCAATTTGCNGAAGAAGGGACTCCCATCCTGCTGCCGTGGGAAGAGCTTTCGGAGGTGCACATGCAGCTCCTCTTTGCTCTGCTTTTTCACATCTGCAGGAAGAGACGTACCTTAGCTAAAGAGTGAACCCAGGAAGAGAACATTAAGCTCACGCTTTTAAACTCCTGCTGTCAATTTGTCTGTTTTCAAGTCCTTTGGGTTTTTCCTTCAGAGGTAAAAATATGACAGAATAAATGAAGGAATGAATGGAAACAAATAGGCAAAAAAATCCCAAGTGCTAAAATAAATGCCAAAGTATAACTATGTTTAATATGGGTGGTAGCAATCCCTGTGATTATATCTTTTTATTTTTATTACTTGTACAATTTTAAATTAGAAAGCAAGATATACATGTACCATAGGCAGTAATTATAACTAATAGATACTGAATACTTAATGTGTGCCACACAGTACTGTAAGTGATTGATATGCAACAGTATTTATGATGGGTGAATATATGGATTAAAAAATAAGTAGGTGGATGGATGGATGGATGGTAATTACAATTGATCTTTCTAAACAGTCTCAAGATCTTAGTTCTTGACACCTAGGGACTTTTAGGGGGCGGCTAATATTAAGGACCCCACGTCCGAGGACAGGGGTGGTGGCTGAGAGGAGCTACCTACCCCACGTGCGAGGTCAGGGGCGGCGCCCAAGACTAGCTACCCCACGTCTGAGGTCAGGGACTGTGGCCAAGAGGAGCACCCCCTACATCCAAAAAGCAGTGGCTGCATGGGCACAGGAGGGCCAAGAGGAGCTACTCCACGTTCAAGGTCAGGAGGGGCGACCTCGTCCAAGGTAAGGAGCAGCAGCTGAGCTTTGCTGGAGCAGCCATGAAGAGATACTCCACGTCCAAGGTAGGAGAAATCCAAGTAAGATGGTAGGTGTTGCGAGAGGGCATCAGAGAGCAGACAAAATGAAACCACAATCACAGAAAACAAGCTAATCTGATCACACGGACCACGGACTTGTCTAACTCAATGAAAATAAGCCATGCCATGTGGGGCCACCCAAGACGGATGGGTCATGGTGGAGAGGTATGACAGAATGTGGCCCACTGGAGAAGGGAATGGCAAACCACTTCAGTATTCTTGCCTTGAGAACGTCATGAACAGTATGAAAAGGCAAAATGATAGGATACTGAAAGAGGAACTCCCCAGGTCGGTAAGTGCCCAATATGCTACTGGAGAACAGTGGAGAAATANAGCAACTGAACTGAACTGAATTTTAATAAGATCTTCAAACACACATTTATTTGCTATTGAAAAGTAAAATAACATATCAAATTTTTTTAATTACAAGTCAAAGTTTTGAAAACCAGAAGACAGAGCTGATATGCCTTGTTCTAATCATGCTCTATCCAAGCCACCCAATGTTTAAAATATTTCCTGTCATTTTAATTACTTGCAAGAAAGGTTATGTCATTTTACAGTACTTGTTGACTGTATGTAGTAGGCACTCTATCTATTATAGTACAAAATCTAGTTGTATTATGTATTTTCTGCTCTATGTAAATATCAAATCAATAAATAACTTATTATACTCAAGGTAGGAATAACTTATTATAGGTTAACTATAGATTCAGGGATTTTCTTAAAGGTTAATACTGCAATATTAAATATTCAATATTTAACTCTACCAGAGAGGTGACAATATTTACCCAAGTATCACAGTCACTTCACCACTACTTAGATTTTTCAATAATCCACCAGACTATTGTCCTCACAGAAGTGTTTAGGGAAAATTATGTTTGAAATAAGTTAGTAAGGTATGACAGTTTCACACAAATCAGTTTTGGTTCCTGAGGTTGAATTATACTCATGTCATAGCCTTGCTATATTAATATCAGTGCTGTCCATATGTTTGTTTTAATGGGAGTGATTTGATCTCTAATGTACATTAAGTTTGTTTTATAGGTTGATGGAGCAAGTGGGGGCTTGCAAGGAGGTACAGTGGTAAAGAAGAGGAGGAGATGTGAGTTCGATCCGTGGGTTGGAAAGATCTCCTGGAGGAGGAAATGGCAAGTATTCCAGTATTCTGCCTGGAAAATCCATGGATTTTGCATGGTCCATGGGGTTGCAAAGAGTAGAACACGACTGAGCAACTCACAGACAGAGCAAGCAGCCACCAATGTAGCATAATATGGATGACAAGCTGGTTTTTGCAGGTGGCCCTGACAGATGATAAGTGAAAACAGAAAACAAAAGCTTGAAAGTGCATATACTGATTAGAAAGAGCACACAAAAAAGTGTGTATTCAAACAGAAGTTAAAACTGAAAACTTGGAGCTGAGGAAATACCAGGAAGAGACACATTTCAAAGAAGAGGGAAAACAAGGTTTCTTGCATCAAAATGAGCTGTAGAAGGAACTGGGGGTAGAATACAAAGGGGAAGACACAGTGTACAACTGTAAGGGAATATATGGCATCAGGAATTCTAACAAAGCTCTTCTTTTGTGTTAAATTTCAAGAAGTAAAAGCATCTGTTCGGCAACCAGTTCTTAGGAAGATACATCACTAAAATCTATGTTTGTAAATTTGACAGTTATTCCTATTTGGAAAAAAAAAGTATCAGAAAAAGCCATAGAGGATAGAAGAAAACCCCAAATCTTTTTTATTTATATAGACGAGGTATTTTACAGATAGGGCAAAGGGAGTTCACATTACTTGCAAAGATAGAATAAGGTCAAGTATGAATTCCTATGTCCTCAACACTGATTTTCATTTCAGATACCTGAAACTTTATTTATACACTTGTCTACATGATGATCTAATCCAACTCTCATTAACTTTAAATGAGTTTCTATAAACGGAGACAAAAAAACAAAAACAAAAACAAAGTTTTTCCTTACTTAGTGTCAGATCTAAAGAGTCAAACTTCAGCTCTTTACAAACATTTCTAAGGTAACAGGACAAGGAGCAAAAAGGAGGCCACTGTAACCAATTAAAACTTCAGAGAATATTTAGAAAAAAATGTTGAAATGAGGCTGAGGATCTCAGGTCAAGGCCCTCAGCTGTACAACAGTGCCAAGGGACTTATAATGACCACAAGAAATCCAGAGTTCACATCAGCAATGCCAAGATCTCTCTGTTCAACAGTTTCTTAGAAAAAGCACCATACCTGAGTATACCCATGCTGCAGCTGCAAGCAACCTCATTCCAAAGGAATGCCACAGCTCTTAAGTCTTTCAAACTTCTCTATTTTCTGAGAAGTAAACCAAGGTCCAGAAGAGTTAATGTCACATGACCTGAATCACAAGTGAAGTCAACAGTGGAAAAAGCTTTGTTACAGTGATTATACAAACTGATTATTAATTATACCAATTGATCTTTGGTACTGTACTGACTTGAGAGATTCTGCCCTGTTAGTATCTTCAGCACCCTTCTAACATCCTAACTCTCATCTTTTTATCAGAGCAATATGGTCACCTTTTCCGTCTATTGCCCTCCTCCCTGCTTATGGGTACCTGCATGTTTATGTAAATAGTTATGAAGAAAAACTTCAGGAGGATATGATTTATCTCTGTCAAAAGTGAAAGGTATAATTGATAAGTATAATACAAAAAGAATACGAACATTGTTGTTATTCTAATAGTAAAGTGAACGCATCTTGTTTTGTAATAAAAAATTATGCTGACTTCCACTTAGGTTTTGGAAAATCAAATTTATTAAAGAAAGAAACACACTTATGCTTGAATTCCTTTTCTCCCAATTACCTATGAATAGGGCATGAAGTTTTTAAATAAGTTCCTTTTATAAAATTGTATTTCCTCTCATAGTCAATTTCTAGTTGGGACAGCTTTGAATTTTAAGGAATAAAGATACTAGGAATGGCTCTGACTTTGATATAATGTTTCCAAGTATGAAAATTTTAGCCATATAAAGGATTTGTCCTTTANTACCTATGAATAGGGCATGAAGTTTTTAAATAAGTTCCTTTTATAAAATTGTATTTCCTCTCATAGTCAATTTCTAGTTGGGACAGCTTTGAATTTTAAGGAATAAAGATACTAGGAATGGCTCTGACTTTGATATAATGTTTCCAGGTATGAAAATTTTAGCCATATAAAGGATTTGTCCTTTAAACTTGCCAAAAGACCCAGGAGAAACTATTTGACATATTGTAGAAATACCAGCTTCTTTTACTTCTCCTAACTCTAAGAATGATAAGGATTACTGGAACAGAGTATTCTCAGTCTGTCTAAGAGTGTGTTTTGATACAGAATGAAGAAGTTGGAGAGAAAGGAGAGTGTTGGGAGGGGGAGAGGGCGTGAGTGCTGAGTAATAGAGAGAACCACATTGTCAAAGGCGTGGGTGAGAGTATAAAGGAAAAATTCACTAAAATAAACAGTGTATACTGCACAGTTTTGTCTTGTGCTGGCTCTGATTCTTAACTGATGTACTTAATTTACTTGCAAGTTACATTATAAGAAACCTGTTTTAAGACCACTACTTGGAGTAGCAAAACAATAATCTCCGGTGTTGGGTCGGATATAACGTTAGTTTATATTTCCACATGATATTTACATATATTATATCACTGCTAAAAATAGAACTGGATGATATCACTAAATCATTTCCTTTACTCAGTATATCTATAATACTCACCTTCCTTTTAAAAAGTAGATACTCTAAGCTGATACTTTCCAAGATTCAGTTCATTTCAGTTCAGTTCAATTGCTCAGTCATATCTGACTCTTTGCAGCCCCACAGACTGCAGCACGCCAGGCCTCCCTGTCCATCTTAGTAATGATACTTACTAAATGGAAAACCCTGGCCTCCCCCAAATGAAAAGCAAATAAAACATCATTGACAAGAGTGGCAAAATACAAATCAATGTTTATTTTTGCCTGGTGTTAAACAACATTAAATAAATAATGTACAATAAAGATATGTCAGTAACTTGTATTTTAAGTAAAATACTCATGTTTGATTTTGGACCACATTGAATGAAGACACACATCCATGTCTTTTACAGACATATATAAATTTCAAAATGTCTTTGATTAAACATTTAGTGACAATGTTTAAGTTACTAAATACTATTTAGTCAGTGTTTAGTTTTTTTTTTTTTTTTGGTGCCATCTTTCATGATTCAGGTCAAGAAAGATATTTTTTGTGTCAGTAGAAGTATCTTATCCTTCTTTTTTCCTTTCAGAATGCTAACATGTTTATATCCTTCCTCTAACCTATTTTCAATTGGAAAAAGCAAAAGCAGTCCCAGTAGAATACTTGCAAAACATCAAATACACAGGAGTAGTAATCAAATGCAATCCGAACAGTCTTCCAAGGTGCACACTGAATGAATAACATCACTCTCCCCAGTGCATTCATTCAGCCTCCTTTCAAAAAGGTGTTCTGATACTGCTCGTCATATTCAGTGACAGACAGTAGAGACCTATTTCACACGGGCGTGCTTCACAGTCTTGACTGGGGCTTCTTGGGATGAGAAAGTACAACCTTGACATCCCATGTGCATCTACAGCTTTTGGATTTTACAGACTAGTTGACAAAACCCACCCACAATTTTCTTCATTGCTGTGCAAATATCTTAAGTCTCCAAAAGGCTTATCTGGGATTCAGTAAGATTTTTGTCCCCTGATATACTAACTGTAAACTTGTTTGTAAATATCTCATACCCAAATTGTATGTGTTTTGCTCTTAATAAGCGGAAAGGACATACTCTTTCTTTTGCTTTTTATGAACAATTTAACTTCTTGTCCTATATTCAAATCCTTCATCATTGTATAGTGCACCATTATTCAGTGTGGAGAAAGACCGAAGGTTTAGGAGATACTTATTTTCTGGAGAGTAAAAAAAAGTGAAGATGTACTTTAATGAGTAAAACGATTCATTAAGAAACATTTTTACTATGTAGCTTTTAACATATTACCTTAAAAAATTCACTATATTTCAGATTTGATGAAGCTTAAACACATTAGTTAAAAATCTTCTGTTTGAACCCCAAAATGACACTTTGATGGATAAATAAGGTATGGTATATCCATACAGGGAATATTATTGGATAATAAAAAGAATGAAGTGCTGACATCTGGTAAAATATGGATAAGTCTTTAAATCATGATGCAAAGTGAAAGAAGTAAAAGAAGTTGTGATCAAAAATTTACATATTGTGTAATTCTTTACATATGAAATATCTAGGATAAGGAAATCCATAAAGTCAGAAAGTAGATAAAGTATTTTCCAAGGGCTTGGAGAGGGTTCAGGAGAAATGAGGCATGACTGCTAATAGGTATGGGGTTTCTTTATGGAATGATAAATATACAATTGACCCTTAAGCAAGATGGGTTTGAACTGTGTAGGTCCACATATACTTGGATTTTTTTCAACAGTAACATTACAATACTTTACCATACATTGCTGGTTGAACCCACGGATATGCATTCTTGGATGCAAAGAACGAACTACAAGTTACAGGCAAATTTTGACCTGTAGGATGGTTAGTGTCCCAACCCTCACATTGTTCATGGGCCAACTGTATTCCAACATAAATTCTGGTGATCACTGAACAAATCTTTGAATATACAGGAAACACCTAATTATATTTCTAAGATGTGTTAATTATATGGATCATGATCTAATAACCTAACAAAGCTCTTTAATAAATATCTGGCTGAGAATTTATCCTTTCTTAAGTTTTACAATCTTTTCAACAAAGCCATACATTCAGTGGGTTTTTTAAATTTATAAAATAAGAATAGTTTTGATGAAAATTGAAGAAGGCAGCTATTCATATTGATATCTATGCACTCAGATGACTACCTAAAATCCACCTACTACGTGAAAATTCTGGGTAAAACAAGGCTTAGAAGACCTACACTGGCCATGACATTTGTGCCTCTTGGAAACAATCTCATGCTGTTGTTTACTCTGTTGCCTTCCTGATCTGAAAACCTCTTCACAGGACTCTAGATTTTATTACAGGGGTAACCTTTTGTAAGTTCAAAGCCAAGGTCATGTCCCTTCAGCTCAAATCCAGTCCTGAGGCATAAATCTTTCAGAAAAGATCCTTCCACACTTGCATCACAAAGACTCTGACACATGTCACAGGGAAGCAACTTTCATTATGTTGCAGCAATGAACATCCCTTCATTTGACGGACTCTGAAAAATTGCTCTATCTTTCCCCATTCCCATGACAGCTGTCACCATGTCACAAATGGAGAGTAGTTTAAAAAAGGAAGGCCTCTCACTTTCCCAACAGTTGTCACCACTAGCAGCCACATAATATACAATGTTACCAAGGGGAAATAAACACTGTATAAGAATCTAGAGAATGCCTATATTGGAAAAGCCCACATTCTACTTTCTTAAATTGTAGGATTAAAGAGAAACAAACAATGGTACCATTTATAATATTTCAGAATATTTCATATGGAGTCTATATCTGTACTGTCTCCAGTATATATCTCAACTCCTATGATTCTGGAGAGAGCATCTATCCTAGCTGAAACATTCAAAATATTTCACTTCACATGTCTTTAAATAACTAACCACAAGACTCGAGTGTCAGGGAAAGATGTACCAGATCAATGTAGGATAGAAGGAAAAGATATAGGGTATAAATCAGTGTAACATAAAATGAGGCAAAAGCTTTTAACTCAACAGGCTGATAGACTTGTTGATCTAACACACTTTCTTTTCTGATTTCAAGTAATAATACAGTGAGAAAAATATGTCCAAGAAAGAATACCTTATATATAAAATTCAGTGTGGACAGAAGGAGGAGTTCAAACTGGCCTTTACTGTTATTACTCAAATGCAATGCAGACCTCCCTTCCACAAGAATAAAGACATTAGCCGGGAACTGTCTATAAACTCAAAATTTCAAGTCTCACTCCAGTCCTGCTAAATCAGAATCTGCATTTTCACACATTAATGTTTGATAAGCACTGTCCATACCACTTTTCCACTAGTGTCACTGTCCAATGTCTGGACTCTCAGGTCATTGAAATAATTTGTTTCTCATTAGTAACAGCTATTAAGTAATATTGATGTGAGAAAAGAAATACAATGTAATACAACACATATCATATTGTTAAGTTAATTCAAAACATCAGATTTGTCATGTGATCACCATGCTAAAGCCTCAATATTGATGGAAGGTTAAGAGGTATTCAAAGGAACTGATAAATAAGACTAAATCATTTGTTAGTCTCTGTGAAAATGAAACGACCCTGTTAAAACTGAGTACAGAACTTTATGACATCAGTTTGATGCTGCGGCAAATTGAGGCTGATGCATATGCAACTATCTTTGCCTTAGAAGGTGGCATTTCTAGATGATGAAAAGGAAGCGCAGGTAATGTGATTCCCTTTGAACTGGCCAGTGATGGATTTCATGTTTACAATAATTGCTTAGGCAGGCCACATGCATACCCAATTCTATTATGTTAGCAGAGGATTTACCCGCCTGGTAATGGTGAAATACACCCTTGAGTGCTCTGTGTTTAATTAAGGAAGCAGAGCTGGGAAACCACTGAGCCTGTAGCTCCAAAGACTACCAGGCACCCTTCTTATCACTTCCTAGGATCACACAGCTCAAGACCACTCTATCAAAGCTGAAAGCCAACTTTCTAGGTGACTGAGCACCAGTACTTCTGTGCTTCTGAAAAAAAAAAAATGACATTGGATGCCAATACAATTAATCACTTCGGAGTACTCAGCCCTCAGAATTAAAGACACAGCTGTCACCTACTCAGTAAACCCCTTTAACTGGCTACTTCAAAACTTAGGTAAACTCCCAGATCACCAAAGGGAAGTTATGAGGGAGAGAAAAGTTAATAGACTTGGGGAAAGGATTGATAAGGCAGTCAGGCACTATACATTCTATACTTATTTTCATTTTACACACTGAAATGAAATAGTCCACTAAGTGCCTCTGTTCACTCAGCTGGTGTAATATTTACTTCCAAATTGTTATCTTTAATACTAACAGCACTTTGCAGTTATAAAAACATCTTGATCCAAAAAGCTCAAAATGTTTCCCTACATATCAATTCAACTCTGCTTAAGAACGTATGTCAGGGAGGGATGGCTGTACCAAGGGTATAAATATGATTAAAACAGGTTTCAAAACTAGTCAATATGAGCAACTCAATTGTTTAAGGCAGATCGGAAGGAAAACACCTAAGAAATGAGTGACTTGTTGGGCTGACAGAAGTCTGGCTCTATTCACAGAAGTGAAAAGAGGTGGAGGCCTGCCTTTGGTAATTAGGTGGCCTAATTACAAGAAGCGACTCTCAAGAAGTCCGCTTCAATGATTCAGCTATTCTAGGCCAACATAATTTCGAGTTCACAAAAACATCTGGGAAATTACTGTTCCTTTATTTCGTATGGCATGTATAGGAACAATTTAACTACCACAGAAGTATTCTTAGCTGGAGAAATGAGCCAAGAGAGCAAAAGGAGGCAGTGAAGATTCTAGAAAAGCCACCAAGGTCTCCAGCCGTTAGCCTATGGAACCTATGATTCTCCCTTCTTCACAGATATTGCCCAATAAAAATGGGCATTATTTGGTAAGAGCAGAGATTTTCTGCATGTTTTATTCATCATCATATCCCTACACCCTACAACAGCATGAGGTAAATAGTAGATGTTTAATAAATAATTTTAAAATGAATAAATGAACACAGGCTGGCAATCCTGAAGATGAGCCCACCTGCTGATTCTGTCAGCCGCACGGCATGCAAGAAAAATGTGAATGCCTAAACATCAAAGCACTGTGTTCCCTTATCAGATACACTTGTAAAACGTCTGCTGTAAGACTAAATAGCATATAGGCTATGTCCTTGAGGTTAAAAACAACTGGAAATTAGGCCATCTTTTTGATGTGATATGACATGTCTAATCTCATGTAACATAGAGGTGAAGGAAGCATCTGCAGGTATTCTCTACCTGCCTGACTAGATACATCCTCTGTGACTGTGTAAGGAAAGTCAAATTTTTAAACAAGGAAATAACCAACATATCCCTTTCAACAGTTATATAAATCATACTTAGCAAATTTACTGCCAAGTTTAAATGCAAAAGTTACATGTTAGTAAAACCAGTAAGTGTGACTGTGATTGTAGTCCATAAAATAGAACAGCTCAGATATGTGTGTGTGGCAGTTACTCAATTGAATCCAACTCTTTGTGACCCCATGTACCATAGCCCACCAGGCTCCTCTGACCATGGGATTCTTGAGGCAAGAATACTGGATTGGGATGCCATGCCCCTCTCCAGGGGATCTTCCCGACCCTGGGATTAAACCCAGAACTTCTGAACTGCAGGCAGATTCTTTGTCATCTGAGCCACCTGGGAAGCCCTAGCAGACATATTTATTTATTGAATTCTGTGTGACTAATAATGTTAGAGTTGCATCTGTAAAACAAAGAGTTCTTAAATATAACCCCTACAAAACAACAATTTGGAGACATACTAGGATCTCAAAAGCTTTGTAGGCAGCTAAATGTCCTTTGTTCTAGTCTCCGCTTAAGTTCCTGTCTACCAGTATAGATTGCTTATGCACGTTTCATCTTTAGGTAAAAATATGCCAACTCATCATGGAAAACCCAAGTTTTCTCTCCTAGCTGTGAGAGGTCCTTCAAATAACATACTTGAGGATGTAAAGGGTTCAGTCCCTGAGTCAAGAATATCCCATTGAGAAGGGAACATCAATCACACTGCAGTGTTCTTGCCGGGAAATCCCATCGACAGAAGACCCTGGTGGGCTCTATTGTCCATGAGGTCACAAAGAGTTGGACATGACTGAGCACCTAAGTAGTAACAACAGCAGAGGATGTACACTATATGAGCATGTATTTGACCTTTTCATACTTTTCATGGGGTTCTCAGATCATGAACTCCTTATTGCCAAATTCAGACTTAAATTGAAGAAAGTAGAGAAAACCACTAGACCATTCAGGTATGATCTAATCAAATCCCTTATGATTATACAGTGGAAGTGACAAATAGATTCAAGAGATTAGATCTGATACACAGAATGCCTGAAGAAAATNAGAACTGACTCATTGGAAAAGATCCTTATGCTGGGAAAGAGTAAAAGCAGGAGAAGAGAATGACAGAGGATGAGATAGTTTGGTGGCATCACTGACTCAATAGACATGAGTTTGAGAAAGCTCTGGGAGTTGGCGATGGCAGTGAAGCCTGGCATTCTGCAGTCCATGGAGTTGTAAAAAGTAGGACACCACTGAGCCACTGAACTGAACTGATGTATTTGACATCCATCTCCAATTTTGAAACAGCAAGGAAATAGAGATTTAATATTTGTGACAGGTGGTAACACTGCACCCACAATCAACTTGGAGGATTCTCTATTTTGGGACATCTGGTCTACCTCACTCATTTATGTTTTCAGGCTGGTATCTACAGACCCTTTTGTTGGGTTTTCAGGCTCTCAGTAGCACTCTAGTATTGTGCATGAGCACAGAATCTAGAGAGCAATTCAAGAGTGACCCTCTCACCAGAGACAGAGCACCACGGGGTTTTTGAAATTCCATTCTCAATTCAAATCACACTACTTACCATTTTTTTTTTNTACCTCACTCATTTATGTTTTCAGGCTGGTATCTACAGACCCTTTTGTTGGGTTTTCAGGCTCTCAGTAGCACTCTAGTATTGTGCATGAGCACAGAATCTAGAGAGCAATTCAAGAGTGACCCTCTCACCAGAGACAGAGCACCACGGGGTTTTTGAAATTCCATTCTCAATTCAAATCACACTACTTACCATTTTTTTTTTAATCTTTAAGTTGCTTTTATTTAAATTTGCTTCTGATTTATAAATTCTAGATACAGTTATTCCACTGGTATATATCACATTGGTTGATCATATTGAGATACTTTTCTAAATATAAAAAATTAGTTACAATTTTTGCCTTAATCCCAACAGTACCTTATAAATGGAATTGTGTATTTTGAACAGATATTGAATTCTTTTTAATGTGATTTGTTGTTAAAACTGGCTATTGCCAAGGAGCAATTTTTATTTTTATTTTTTTTAAGTTTAAATTTTTATTTTTTAGTTTGTTTTGCTTTACAATACTGTACTCATTTCGCCATACATTGACATGAATCAGCCACAAGTGTACCTGAGTTCCCAATCCGTTTCAATAAGCCCCCGGCCCTAGTGGAGGAAAGTCAGGTAAGACAATATATAGATAATTTCCAAACTTAATATTCCCTTATTTCATGTGACTGTTTGCCCATTTACTAGGGTGGCCATCCTTGAAATCACAGGAAATAACCTATTACAGGGTCACCTGCATGTCACCATGACAAATTCTGCTATAACTGTTAATCAAAAATATTTTTTAGAAAAGCTGTTTATCACTGTAGTTTTGTCCTAAGCAGTTATATCTGTAAAATAATGTATTTTACTTACTAGTTATTTTTTTTGTCCTTTAACAAATCATCAGAAGTGTCTATCTGTACCCTAAAGTTATCAAACATTCCATTAGTGGTACTTGCTTCACACTCTAGGAAAAATTCCCTTGTGGAGCAAAAATTTTCTAAAATAGGTATTTTAAAGGAATTACCAGAGCTTTATCCAGACTTTCAAACAGGTTAATAACTCTGCCTTTCATATAATTTTGATATTGAAAAACATCAAATACAAACTCAAGAATGTTTTCCAAGGGAAATATTTTAGTCCACCACTTTACATGAATATCTTGAATATTATTCACGTGTTATGAAAACAATTTCATAAAAATGCCACTGTAACCAATGTATCATTCAGTCATGAGCATTGCTAAACATAAAAGATTTGCAAATATTTTAGCTTCAATGTATATGTGTATACACACACAGGCATATGTATACACATCACTTAAGTGAGAAACTGTTTTTCTCCTAATAATTTAGGTAAGAATGTTAAAAGTAATCTTTAAAGCTCTCACATCTCTTAGATGTACTTGCATGTCACAAAAAAGGTACTTTCAATAAGAAATATAATACTACAAGGGAGGTTAACGACAGCAATCAACTGAATACCCTGGTGGATTCCTGAAGGTAAAGCTGAGGGGGAACACCAGGGAAGGATTATGTCAGTCTAAATGTACTGTTTTTTATTTGCCCTCAGCACACAGCCAGACAGCTGGATGGGGGAAGAGTAATACACCTTAAATTACCTGATTCACAGTTAACACACACATCATAAGATGTCAGAGACCATGTGTGAACACATGATTTATTTTCTTCAGGGAGATGGTGCTTGTTCCCCACCCTGGGGTCGAGCATCATGACTGTGTGTAAGCAGCTCTACCAGCCTGAAAGGTGCATGAATGCACTGAATTCTAAGCAGCTTGGAGGCAAAGTTCTTGCAAGTGACCATGTATAATTACTGATGTAACCCGTTTAGAGGCTCCTGTCCTATAGACAAGGGCATTCATCTGACTATTCCAGAGACCTAACCATACTGCTCTGGATATGATGCTTCATAGAGAAAATGTGAAGTGAAATGATTTCTAGAAGTCCTTGCATCAGTTCAGTTCAGTCACTCAGTCGTGTCCAACTCCTCACGACCCCATGGACTGCAGCACGCCAGGCCTCCCTGTCCATCACCAACTCCCGGAGTTCACTCAGACTCGCATCCATCGAGTCCGTGATGCCATCCAGTCATCTCATCCTCTGTCAACCCCTTATCCTCCTGCCCTCAGTCTCTGTGCATCTTACCCCACAACAGGAACTTTAAATTTACTTCTCAGCAATGGCAGTGATTTAATAAAATCAAAATCCTGAGACCCTCCTAGTTGCCTCTCCTGGGACTCTCTGGAGTAATATAGATAAATGGTGTGTGGATGTGTGTTGGGGGATCAGAAACTCAAAAATTAATAGAAGTATGAAGACAATCCACTAGTAGCCTTTATGGACAGTTACACAATTTTTATGAATACTTGTCTACCAAAACCTACCACAGGAAGCATGACACACATATACCTTATTCCAGAAGGCCTCACTAAATAAGACAATCCACCACTGATGCGAAGGTACACACTTCATTTAAGAAAATTACATTTTTATAATTTGTTTGAGCAGTGAAGAGCCAAAGGCATTCTTTTTTATCTGCATCTCCTCCTTAATTTAAATTTCTTCATTGTTTTCACAGTCCCTAAGCAATACCTATGACAATTATTAGATTTAGTCTCAGTGCCTGGACACTTGGTATTTTTCATTCACTCATACAGTTTCCCTTTTGTAGCATGAAACTGCACCACTTTCAACCACAATACCTTTGCTCCTCTACTTACTTGTTTACATTTTTTTTTTTCAGGGCACTCAAATTTCTGTCCTTTGATATAGGGTTTCCTTCTGGCGAACCTTAAATCTGCCTCCTAGAGTCCCTTTTGCCAAATGCCTGGCACAGTCCTCTTCTCTAAAATCTGCCATAACCTCAGAATCTATAGCTCTGCATTTTATATCTAACCATAGAAATACTTTATTCCTGTGCAGCTCCTTCTCATGAGCTCCTTTCAGTATTAAATCATCCTGGTCCTTCCTTGAAACAACTGAGAAATGTCATGCTAATATGCAGAAGGACTCTCATTTCTCTACTGGAATACCGACGAATATGGGAAACCATGAACAAAACATCCCGCCTCGTCTGAGAGTGACTTACAGCTTTACCTTTTAACTACACTACGCAAAACAGTCTGATAAACTACTGGAGCTATTACTAAGTGATATTGAATTGAACATCTCAAGTCATCAAATCTACTGGCTTAAAACCCAAAGTGGTGCCCCCAAAGCTGCCTGGTAACTTTATAATCAGGGGTTTGAGAGCCACAAATTATCAGACATGTTTGTCACCATAATAGTTTTTGCATAGAAATAGTACTGGAGTACAAAATCATTTTGGTCATGGAAGGATGCAACTATAAAACTGAGGAATTATTCCACATTACTGATTCTAATGACTATGGGGCCTGCTGCCTAAAAAGTCAGGATATCGACCCAATTTTATGAGATTTAGAAAATTAATTTTATATTCTGCACAGATCACATCAAATACAGTCTACAAGTTCAATAAGGAATACTATTAATATTCAAAATAAGTCACATAGATAGTTTTCCTAAAAGTTAGCATTCCAACTTGCATTTAAAAGCTGTCATAACACTACCCTGCTCAGGCATAAGCAGTAAAGCCCATCTAGGCTATTAATGTCATCAAATGGACACTTATCATCCATCTCAGAGTATACACACTGGATGTTAAAAATATATATAAATGCTGTCAACTGTTAAGTAGAATATTAGCCTGCAATTATTTTGTGCCATTCCAGCCAGTCAGTCGGTGTGCATTCTTGTTTCACTTAACAGTGACAGAAACAAAAAGCACTACCATTCTTGTATTATGAATATCAATTCTGAAATTAATTTTGTTTCTACCAGGACATGTAGTGAAGATACTTAAAACACAATTCACTCACAATTTGGTTTGAGTATATCGAGAAGTCCCAGAGTCATTAGTAGTGGGTTCAATAAATTCATCATTTGTCAGTTTTAACTTAAGAGTCTTATCTAGTAATGAACAGTCTGAGATGACAATAAACATAGAATGAATAAAAATTTTTCCATGCTGTTTTTTTTCTTTTAACTCTCTTGGGTGTCACAAAGTTGCTTGCATGATGATGTTGCCAACTATACATTTCTTAATAAAATCATTTCTGGTTTTCATTTCCAGCACTGTTTAAAAAGACTATCATTTCCTATGGAAAAATAAAATCCTTGGGTGAATTTCTTCTCCTTCTTAAAAGTCAAGTTCTTTAATGTACTCCAAACCTGAAGCTGATACTCTGTTGTGACATTTTGTTTTTATTTTTAAATTAAATGTTGTCAGCTGAATACATCAGGATGAATCTATTTAGTTACCTTCAGTTTAGAAAATGAGATAAACTATTCTCTCACTTTAAAAATTAATAAGGACAATCTACACACACATATATGAATATCCATAACTTTCATGGTGCTTTTTCCACACATATGCCTAGGACTAAATAAACACAATACACAACAGAGAACTGTACCAGTGTGTCAGATATATCTAAATGACCTCTCATAAGAAAAGGTGACAAACAGGTTATACAAAAAACAGACAATCCTAACTCTGTTTCTATTTGAATTTAGATTAACTCACTAATGAAAAACTGGAGTGAGGCAGGGAAAAAGGGAAGCAGGGTAAAAGGGATCTAGGGATAGGGCAGAAAGAGAGAGAGTAAAAAGAAGGAAGGCGGGAAGGGAAGAAAGAGGAGGGGAGGGAGGGAAGAACAAAAGAAGAAAGGAAGTGGAAGGGGAGAAAAGGAAGAAGAAAAAAGAATCCAACTTGTTTTGGATGACAATTATATTGCATTTTGCCCAGTCCTGAGGCAATCTGAACAGCTATCAGGAGTCAGTAAGAGGCTAGGATGAGATGTCGTGAGATCACAGATTTTTCTCATTTAGAAAGTATCTTTACAGGGGATACTGAGTCACAGAGAGGTGAAGCAGCCTGTTAGAGTTTGCACTGCAACTTAAAAAGGGTTTACATAAGCTTCCACTGGCCCAGGTGATACCCTAAAGAGCGGACACTCCGATAAGGCAGAGTTGAGGGTTAACATTTAAAATCCAAAACCCCAAATTTTTAGGTTTTAAAATTCATAGTTTTTCCATTCAACCTTATTCACTTTTGAACGTCTAGGGGAAAAGTTTATAGAACTTCCTGCCCCAATTCACATTTCTGGGCACAATCTGTCAAGCAGGGCTGGGCTGCAGTTTGTGTGTGAAGAGGACCTACTGACAAACGCTACTGAGGATGCTGCGTGCTTAGTCCAGCAGCTGCGGGACAGACGTGACAGTGAGCCAAGGCCCCAAGCACAGAGGCCAGGGGGTTTCTCTCCCTGATGCTGTGCCCCTTCCCACAGGATTCTTTACTTTGTTCAACCCCAGCAGCTTCTGGAGGCTGAGGGAGCACTAAACTGCGAGCAGCACAGAAACCGTCTACAGGGCTTATTGGGTGGATCAGGATGCATGCTTGCAACACATAGAGACAGATGCTATTTTTACATACAAAATGCAAGATGTTTATCTTTTATACCACTTAAAATTTATACTGAAGGCCAATCAAATCACCATGACTGTAAAAGTTCCTCTTACAAGGTATATGTAACACCCATCTGGTCTTCCCATCTGTCAAATGACCAGACCCTAAACTAACCCCTGAAGCATCCAATCACCTTTTCTACAGATTAAGCACAACTTGGGGGTGTCCCAATTTTTAGTAAATAGTAAAAAATATTTCTAAAGTATTAGGAGTGCACTGTAAATCTAGCAAATGTCTCTTGGCTCTTTGAGGTGATCAGCCTCCAAAAAAAAATTAATATCACAGGAGTTGAAATTTCTAAATGTTTGAATAGAAAAATAAAAGTCATACTTCACTACTTCAGAAAGGTACTTCCCTATAAAGGGTAAAAGTTCCATACATATGTACATACATATACATTAATATGTATATATATATATACACACACACACACACATACCACATGCTCACACACACACATACACATGTACATACAAGAATTCAAGAGTCACACACACAAAACCAAAATTCAAAGGAAAACATGTACTAAATTATTTAGGCTAAACAAACAACTGTACAAAAATCATTGGACCTTAACTACCTCTATTTCTGTGCCTGTCATCATTTTAAAGAAGTACATACCTTCAAGAGATCATGTACTTGCACCAGTTAGAGTAACATAAACTATTATTAAAATTATAGCTGAGGCTTCCTCAGTAAGTATCACTTGCAGAAGTCATCAGTTCAGTTTGGGAAGAAGGCATGAGGCTGATCTTTTGTTTAGCAGAAATATAACCATCCAGTTCACCTGCCATTATTTCAGACTTCTGTATTTCAGATCCTTAAACACACTTACTTTTTCTCAGAGAAGAGACTTCTCCTTGAGCACAACCCTGGAACTGCTGGCTACCCAGAGGCACCACAGCTTTTCTCCTTCTGCTTCATCTTGCCAGATGGTAAGTGTTCATTACTGGTTTGTTACCTTTTCCTCTCCAAACCTCAGGCTCTGAAAATGCCTGCGCTCATGTACACAACCAGCTATTTTGAAAAGTCTTCTCTCCCCTTGCATCATTCCCCTCAACCAGATCTAATGGGAACATCCTCTGTCCTCACCAGTGAGACACTTTCATACTTCATAGCCTGTGGTTTCTCTCTACTTTGAGACTTACTGCCTATTCAGAAAAAGAGTGTTTGCACTCCGGAAACTGCGGGAACCTCTGGCTGCATGGACTCAAGCTCAATGAGGGCATTTCAATTCCCCTTTGCAGGTAGGAATGATTTGAAGTTCACTTTGGTCCGCCTCAGCTCTGGCAATTGGTTCAAGTGGTTAAAGCCTCTTATATTCAAATTCTATTCTTACAGCAGCTCGATTGTTCTACCTTTAACCCAGAAAAAAGAACGTGGTTTATATTTAGGTTAGGGGAAATCCAGACAATAAATCCATATATCCTCTTCCATAGTGATAACAATCTTTAATTTCACTAAGCCATTGATCATCTGAAAGACATCATGCAAACATTATTAACAATATTAATTTCTAATATCATCTTTATGATCAATTCAATCTTGCATGGATAACAAGTGCTAATCTGATAGACTGCATTTGGAGACATATGAAGGATAAATGAACCTGGAGCTGAACCGGTATTTTTTTGCTTTTTAAAATTCACGTCTCTTCATAAAAAGTAGTGTATTCCAAAGCAAAAATGGGCTAGACAAACTTATTTTAAAATACCTTCCCACAGAATGAAAAACGGAGATACATAGCTCATAAAATATTCCTATTCGTCACTCCCATCTCTGGCAAAGTTTCTAAAAAGCATGCAACTGGAAAACAAGAGAAACTTTCCTGTTTCTGCATTTCTTAGTGGCAGCAGAGAGCCACGAAATAAGCTATCTTACATAAATTCTGGAAATACAGACACATGCTTCTTTTACACAGACACCCAAGGAAGATGATCTCTTTACATACAGACAAGACTTCTACTTACATTTTTCTCGCAATGGCCAGAGATACAGAAGAAGATAAATACATGCTTGAAGCATCCTGAGCACCACAGAAAATATACCCATGCTTCCTAACTCCAAACAAAGCCAATAATTTTTAACTTCTATGAAAGCATTCTGAAAGGTCTCTTATTTCCTCATATGAGTCAATTACAAAAGAGATCTGACAGAAACAGCAAGCTCTAAACAGATTACACTCTGCCTCACCAGCTTGATTCAACAAAGAGCGATGGAACAGAAAATCAAATGCAGCTTGCAAAGTCACATTCACATGGAGCTATAGGGAGGAAGAGGGGGAAAAAAAAAAAAAAAAAAACCCTTGGTACTTACAGACTGCAAAGTAAAATGTCCCAGTTTCGCTTTACACGTTACAGCAAATCAAACAGAGATTTCAGCTCTCAGCAAGTCCCTGCTTCCACTACACTGATCATCCACGCAGAACAGGGCCTTATGGATTGCTTAGGCAGCTGGGAGATAATGGGACCATATTCTCAGCTGGGACTAGAGATGCTGAACCGCTCTCTGCTGCGCGCTGCATGGCTCTCGGCCAGCATTAATCAAGGAGGACCCAGCTTCGTGGCTGTATTCCCCAAAGGATCGACATAATTAGCGCATGAATCAAAGACGCACACTGGGAGAATCACGTACATCTCTAGCTGGCTGTGCTCACATCGAACCTGATTAGGAAATCAACTTGGTTCCCCGATCAAATGTGTTCAACCTTTCGAAGATACACAGAGACTCACACAGCTGTTTATAGATTTCAAGGGAGGGGCAGCAGAGATTAAGGCTTCCTTCCCAATGGGCAATTTATGTAATTCCTCAACTATAGAATATAATGACCCTGGTTGTTCGATACATATGGTGGGTTTGCCCTGTGATGTGGTTTGTCTGTTGGGTTTTTTTTTTGCAATTCTCAGGAAACTGCATCATTTCTCCTCTGGATCTTATGGGACACGTGTGTGTATATTCTTTGCAGATCTAGACTTTGAGGAGACTGACTGGACTAAAGATAGTCTGGGGGCATTTTCTGTCTGCAAATACATGATTCTTCTCAAGCCTGGAAGTCCAGGGCATTCAAAGCAGAGGGTTTGGCATAGAACTTGGGACCTCAAATAATCAAAAAGGAAGTGGTGATGCTGATTCTGCTTGTGTATCTGGAATAACAGTCTTCTTTACTCTGTCTGCATGGTGATGCAGTTCAGAGTTACGAACTAGTAGCCTATGGACATGCTTGGTTTGGCAAGAGAGAGATTTTAGAATTTGAATGTGAACATTTTAAAACAGAACATGTGTTCTGCACTTTACCAAGAGGGTGCCAACTCCTGCTTTTGCTCGTATATGCTACCTGCCAGGCCCCGAAGACATTTGCTTATGTAAATTTGACCTTACTTAAGCAAGCATGAGTTAGGGATGTAAAATATTCTTTCAGAGAAAGGAAACTTGGCTCTTGTGTCACTCATCAAAGGCTGTGATTAAGGCACCTATGTTATAATTTAAGATTCCAACATACACAAATAGGCCTATGTGATAAAAGGTGGGGAAGAAATTAGGCAGAAAGAAAATCTGAATTCTAATGCTCACCGTGCTACAAAAATGAGACGATCTATAATACTACTATACATCTCTGAGCCCTGTTTTTCTTATCTGTACAATAGGGCCTTGGTCCAGATCTCTGAGGACTCTCACAGATAAGACAGTCTACTATTGTCCTAAGAGCTAGAAAGTAGGTCTCTGTTAGAAGAGTGCTTACACTTCATAGCAGTGACTTGAGTTATGGGAAGAGAATCTAAGTAGAATGCCTTTTTCTTTTTTGGTCACATTACACTTCAGTGGGATCCTAGTTCCGCCACCAGGAATTGAACCCATGCCCCCTTCATTGAGAGTGTGAAGTCTTAACCACTGGATGCCCAGGGAAGTCCCAGCTATGTTTTTTTTTTTTTTAAAAAAAAACAAAAACAAAAACTGTCCTAAATTGGGAGGTTTCTGTTACCTTTGAGGGTCCCATGAGAAAATGGCTAATATGCCGCTGTTTAAAGAATTGGAGGCAGCATCATTGATCAGTAAATGTGAGTAAATTATAAATGTATAAAAGGAAAAATAAAAGGTTGGCCAGAAGATGGTTTTGGCTATTTCTATGCAAACTCTGTCTGCCTGAGAGTGAAACACCTGGATGAAGAGCCAAAAGTCTGGTCAAAATGTTCTTTCTTCACTAGATACTTTGATTGTGGGGAAAGAGACTTCTTCGATTTAAATGAGGTTGTTCCATCTTACTTTTTTACACTCCTGCTATCCAAAGTAAAGAAAGAAAGAGCTTCTCTTCATGTTGTCAGTCATGTCATCTATGTGGAAAAATGTGTATCATCAAGGTCAAGACAATTCAAACTTCCCTAGGGTTTTTGATATTGGCATCAGGGAATCACAGAAAAATGGATCTACACTTTTATGATGCTTTACTGAATAACTAGAAAAGTAACTCACCCAAGGAGTTTCCTGGGTGGCTCAGTGGTAAAAGAATCCACCCGCCAATGCAGGAGGTACAGAAGCAGCTGGTTTGATCCCTGGGTCAGGAAGATTCCTTGGAGGAAGAAATGGCAACCCACTCCAGCATTCCTGCCTGGAGAATTCCATGGACAGAGGATCCTGGTGGGCTATAGTCCGTGGGATTGCAGAGAGTTGTATACAACTGAGTAGCTGAGCACTCACACATGCAATTCACCCAAAGAATACATGATTCTGCAAAAGATGCATCTACCAGATATTTCTATATCCATTTCCAACTCACGTATTCCAAAGTAGATACAGGGCCTCAAGCAGACATACTATCAATAATTAATAGTAACAATATACACAGTGAGGGATGATGGAACAGTATTAAACTTAAGAAAGGTCACTAAACTTTTGAGTAGTTTTATATTGGTTCAATACGTTTTTGTGACTATTGTCAATCCAGTTTCTTTAAAGTAACTATTTTTTAAACATTTCCGTGGGTATTTTTGCGATTTGGCATAACTTGTAAAAGGATCGGCACAAATTTCACGTTTGTTATTTTTATTTGGCTCATTATTATTGAGACTTTAGCACATCTACTTCACGCAGCTCATGTGAGGTGCTGACAAAAGTAGGTTAATTAGATAGCAATTGTGCATCTCAGTTATATTAACAAACATATTGCTGAAGCAAATGAAAAGAGGAGCAAATTAAAATACAAACATGTTTATTCAGTGGTACGGTCGAAATAAATAGTTTAATTGGTTTTAAGTTCTATTCAATCCCTCTTTGCCTGGTAATTACTTTGATTCATCTTTGATTATGGTATGCAATAGATTCACTTTGACATCATGTGATTTGCACTTGTTTCTAATGGTAGGTGATGATTATTAACTAAAAATTTCTAACTTTCATCAATTCTTCATACATTTCTCCCCAGAGACATATCATTTAAAATATGAAGTGCTTTATAGTAAAAACCTAAATTTGGGTAATGTCTTTTTTTTTTCTTTTAAGGTCAAATCCAACATTAATGTGAAAATACATATGGCAATAGAAGGAGAAAAAGACCAAAGTGTTTAGTAACTATAAACAGAAGAGACTATCTTCATAAATACAGTAGGACCTGATATATTAACCCAGAATATATTTTGGAATTCAAAAACATACAATGATTGCTTTACAATTTATGTGGAAATTATTTAAAAAGTGCGTCTCTCTGGAACCACGAACAATCTACATTTTTTAAAACACTCTTGGCAAGGCTAATAAGAACCTAGGGAATGGGGTTCCTGAGGTCTCTTTCTGGCCACAGCACAAGAGTCAGCCAGTTAAATACAGTTCTGAGCTTCAGCAAATCTAGGGGAAAAAGGAAAGTTATGACAGTAATTTTGCAACAAGTTGAGGCTTAATCAATATTTTGTAATGCTGTGGAATCTTCAGCAGTAAGTCACTTGATGTGCATATAGCTGCTCACCACTTCTTTTAGAAAGTATTCATATTTCCTATTCCTTGCCTCTCTCACTAAAAGTAAGAACCAAAAGTTGAGATAACTGTGACGTTTCTCCAGCTGAGAACAAAATTTCAAAGGAATAGATAGTTCAAAAATCACTGCCCAGGGCACCCACTGCAGTGACAATCTAAGCAGCTTGACTGGACTTGCTTTTCTAACTGAAAGTGAAGGAGCCAGTAAGAAATTAATCAAGAAACAAGCTCCAAGTATGGATCCACACGAGAAAGTGTGTGGCCATATTCATTTTTCCAGAAAGTCATCAGACTGTTGTAACAAGGACACACCAAGACTGGGATCACAAACTTCAAACAATCTGCAGAGAAAATTGGCCGTTTCTAAAGCTATGTCACAATGACATCAAGTTCACCTATAAGTTAGATAAATAAAGCAGTATGCCTCAATATTTATCTACCACTAACTGCTCAGAAATTTGGAGCTATCATTAATAAAAATTATCTATTAATTTAAAGTGTGCATGCATCTGCCTGTGTGTCTCCATGTGTGTGAAGAGAGAGAGAAGGAAAAGAAGAGAGACAAATTGTAGACAAATGGTTTTGCAAATGGTATTTCTTATCTAAATGGTTTTGCCAATGGTATTTCTCATTTACTTTTAAGGGCAGACTTGATTCATCGTTATTACACTGTCCAAAGAACACATATCAATTTTATTACCATCTGAGAACAAAAATTCTTTGCCTCAGAAGATTCCAATTTTTCTTCCAACAAAACAGGAAGTTTTAAAAGATTAGTTTTTGACTGTCACACCTCGGGGCGGGGGTTGGGGGAGAGGCGGTGAGGTGCAAGTGGGATCTGAGGGATAGAGGCCAGGGATACTGCTAAATAGGCTGCAATGCACAGGACAGTCCCTCCTTCAAAATTATCTGTCCCCATCTGTCAACAGTGCCACATCTGTGAAATGCTGACCCAAAGGAATCTTGATGAAGTCCTCATAGTTAGGAATTGAGAGCTAAGATTAAAAACTGACGAAGTTTAACTGGTGGTGGTCTAAATATAGCTGCAGTAGCAAATGGACTGCTTTGCCTTGAAAGTTACTTTAGACTTTACAGTATGCTTTCACAAAAATTACAACATTCAGTCCAACAAGTAAGTCCAAAAGCTGAGAAAATACTGTAATTCCAAGCCTGTTAGTGCAAACAAATGTGGGCCTTAGAACAAATGGCTGGTGGCAGAATGACTAAGTAAAAAAGTCAAGGCAGAACAAGTACCAAATCTGGCCCTTTGCTCCCTCCTCCTGCTTCTCTCAAAACCAAACAGAACTGAGAAGAACAAACCTCAGTCCAGCTCTGTACATCCTCCCAGTCCACCAGCATGGGAAACCAATGAACACATGTCGAAGGTAAGCGGAAGCCATGTAATCCCATGTATATTTTTTTCTTTATAACTTTATAATTTTCCCTAAACAGATGGATATCCTTTCTTATGTTCTCATTTCAGGAATGTGATCTTACTCCTGAAATAGACAGAGTTTTAATAGACAGTTTGGATTAAAAGTCTTCCCTGGTGGCTCAGACAGTAAAGAATCTGCCTGCAATGTGGGAAGACCTGGGTTTGATCTCTGGGTCAGGAAGATCTCCTAGAGGAGGAAATGCAACCCACTCCAGTATTCCTGCCTGGAAAAACCCATGGACAGAGAAGCCTCACAGGCTACAGTCCATGGGACTTGCAAAGAGTTGGACACGACTAAGCGAAAAACATTATTTCATTTGGGATTAAATACAGGTATGTTTCAATGCATGGACTTCCCTTAGGAATTCAGTTGTTAGACCTCTTGTGTTTACTCATTCAGCAACACTTTATTATGCACCTACTAAATCCACTGTCCATTTAAATTATGGGGGAGAAAAACTGTATCTCTCAGCATCTGCTTTCCTTACAAACTCCATGTATTTATAGTGTATATCCTACATCATCCCAGCTGGCTCAGAAAAAGTTTACTGCACTTCTCATCATCCACTAAGGTCATTATTATTTATAATCAGCTTTATCACTAATGTAGTACCCTGTGGACTCCAGATCTACTTCTGAGCTCTTTGGTCGGCTCCAGGGAGAGTAGGCACTAGGGAGATGGCAGGAGCTTTTCATTTCACTCTTTGGCATCCCTTCTATCAACTGTGAAAAGCCTTGTTCAGGCTTTCACATGAGAGGAGTCACAGCTCACCTTTGTTTCTTAAATAGAAACTGTCTCCCCCTAGATCTGATGCAGATGGAACAAGACGAGAAAAGGGTATCCAGAGGATGGAAACTGAGAGAAACAGAACAAAATCCAGAAAGGCCTATACATGGTTAGATTACTAGGGTTACTTTAGGAAGGAAGTGAGTGTCTGATTAGAATGGGCTAAAATTTTCTTATATTTTATGAATCAAAAAAGAGGAATATGATGCCTGGTTTCCTTCCTACCTGCGTTGAGAAAATGGATTAAAGTTTTTATTTGTTTTTCTAAAATGGACTGATTCCAGACAGAGAGGAACAGACAATTGTAGAATACACGTGAATCAAAGATTAAGGCAGAGTTCAAGATTCTCTTGAGCAATTTTAAAAGCTCTTTTCAGAGAAACCTCTGTCTAAATTCGTACCTTCCTATGGTCTGCATCTATATGATGTAAAAACACTACTAGCAAATGGGAAATGTAGGGAAATCAATGTTTAATTCCAGAAATCTAAAGTTTATATAATCTACATGACATAGTCACATAATCATATATAACTCTAAAGTATACACCTGTTCTATTCTAAGTGGTATATTTGAGACTTTTCAAATTTAAGACAGTTTTTATTTTTTAGTTTTTAGGGGAGATTTATTTGGAGCACTGAATAATACAGCAGAAGGATGACTTCTGTCCAAAGACACTTTAAGTTTTCTTCCATGGACCATCACAATTTTGAGTATTTGTCAGAAATTGCTATGCAATTTACATGAATTGTTTACTCTTCATCACAACCCTATGAGTTAGGTGTCTTTACCATTCCTCTTTCATAGATGAAGACACTGAGAAACAGAGATATGAGTAAGCTGTCCGAGAGCCCTAGCTCACAAATGGAAGATACGGGTTTTTCTTAAACTTTATTATGCAGAACATTTATTTTTCACTGTTGACAATTTCTTTTCCTTTTCTGATCATGTTCATAATGGAAACTGTTCTTAAGTTTGTTTGCCTACAATAAACCAGTGGTTCTAAAGTTTGAAATTTTATTTTATTTTTTTAATTTTTATTTTTTAGTTTGTTTTGCTTTACAATACTGTACTCATTTTGCCATACATTGACATAAATCAGCCATAAGTGTACCTGAGTTCCCAATCCGGACCCCCCCTTCCCCCTCCTTCCCCACACCATCCCTCCAGATCATCCCCGCCCATCAGTCCCAAGCCTTCTGCATCAAACCTAGACCAGCAATCCGTTTCCCTTATGATATCATACATGTTACAATGCCATATTCCCAAATCCTCCCACCCTCTCCCTCTCCCACAGAGTCCAAAAGGCTGTTCTACACATCTGTGTCTCTCTTGCTGTCTCGCGTACAGGTTTAACACCACCATCTTTCTAAATTCCATATATATGTGTTAGTATACTGTATTGGTGTTTTTCTTTCTGGCTCACTTCACTCTGTATAATTGGCTCCAGTTCCATCCACCTCATTAGAACTGATTCAAATGTATTCTTTTTGATAGCTGAGTAATACTCCATTGTGTATATGTACCACAGCTTTCTTATCCATTCATCTGTTGATGGACATCTAGGTTGCTTCCATGTCCTGGCTATTATAAAAGTGCTGCGATAAACATTGGGGTACACGTGTCTCTTTCAATTCTGGTTTCCTCAGTGTGTATGCCCAGCAGTGGGATTGCTGGGTCATAAGTTAAAACAAGTTGATACAAGATAAAGGAAATGTATTAAATCTTAAAATTGATGGGTAGGGTTGATCTAAAATAACATATAGCCTGTAATAACTTTTGATAAGATAATGGAGCATTAATTTCAACTTGATCATCTGGACTTCCTTCTCCTCCTCCCCATTTTTTGAATAATTTCAGACTTAGAAGAAAGTTGAAAGAATGATACATTGAATACCCATATATTTTTGACTTAGAACTAAGGTGAACATTTTCATGACCGCTTTCTGTTTTCAGTCTTTCTTCCCTCTTCTTTCCTTCTTCCTTCTCTCTGTTATATTCATTTCTCTCTGAGTCATTTAAAAGTAGCAGACATCCTAAAACTTAACCCATATGCCACTTTAAGAAATCACCACATATTTTTTTGAAGTTTTACTGAGTTACTGTTGACTTTAAAAACGTAAAATATTTAATGTATATAATATCATGTTTTTGTTGTTCAGTTGCTAAGTCGTATCTGACTCTGTGACCCCTGGACTATAGCATGCCAGACTCCTCGTCCATGGGAATTTTCCATAAGAGTATCAGAGTGGGCTGCCATTTCCTTCTCCAGCAGATCTTCCCAACCCAGGGAGAGAACCTGCATCTCCTGCATTTGGCAGGCAGACTCTTTGTCACTGAGCCGCCTGGGAAACTGGGTGATACTGATTTCTCAGTGCACTGCATTTGGAGGGAGGTATTGTCAGTTTACCCTGTTACTGGTGGTATTAAGCTTGATCACCAGATTTCTCTATTATAAATGTAAAGGTATCATTTTACTTTTGTAATTAATAAGTAACATTTGGAAAATACTTTGAGACTTTATGTCATTTTCTCTAAAAGTTTTTCACCTACTCATTTTGGCAAACCTTGATGAATCTTCACTGAATCAATTTTTGTGATGATGGCTACAGAAGACGTAGATTCTCCAACCTCAATAATTTCCCATCTCTGGTCTTAGAGGATTGCAACCTACTCGGTCTATGCTCTCACATACGACAGAATGGTGGCAACAAATGCCACTCAGAAGCACCAAGTTTCTGCAGTTTTCTTAGAAACAGAGGCCCAGTTCCTCATGAAAATTTGTTAGCAGCTCCAGAACACATAAAGGTTGGAAGAAAAATATAAAATTAACCATTTGGGGGTACTTCACTGGTGATCCAATGTCTGAGACACTGCACTCCCAATGCAGGGGCCCAGGTTTTGTCCTTGGTCAGGGAACAAGATCCCACATGCTGCAACTGAAAGATCCCACATGCCACAACAGAGATCGAAGATTCTGCATGTTGCAACTAAGACCAGGCCTAGCCAAATAAAGAAATATTTTTTAAAATAAAACTAACCATTTGTTTTGAGGGGAAGAGGGAACTTTTCAGGATAAACCTGCTATAATTCCTCAAAGTGATGTCTTAAGTTGAATAATGAGACGTTCCCCTTCATATCTATAAATGCTAAAAATATCGATGCTACACTTATCAGATTAGGGTCACTTTCAGCTTCTGCAGAAGGCATTCTATATTAAGAAGCCAAAGAGTTCCTTTCAGACATTTTAAATTGTGCCATTTATTGATCTCTAAACCGTTCTGTTTTGCTGTAGCGTTTTTCACCTGGAAATGAATAAGAAATGAAAAGCCCTGGTTGAAATCCATTCTCCACGGTGAAGTCAGAATGCCCTTTCCAAAAGAGAAATTTAAACATTATCCTTCTGCTTAAAATCCTTCAAAGGTTCCTATCAATTACCTGATCAAATCTAAAAACCAATTCAAATCCAGTCACCACCTCAAGGACCTCCCTCCCTCACTGATTTGTACTTTTTATTCCATTCATCAACCAGGACTTTTTCCTCTTCCTTCCTTGAAAACTTCATGCTAACCCTCCCCTCCATTGCAACTGTATCCTATCTTTATAATGCTTCTTAACCCAAAACCGTTCCATCAGGAGATATGTCCAACCTTTTAGAGGTAGGTCTCACTGTCAAAGTACAAAGGAGCATACTCTGGAGTTGGGCAGCCTGGTATCCTAGATTCTCCATCTTACTGTGTGAGCTTGAACAAGTTACTTAACTTCTCTGTGCTTCACGTTCTATAAAATGGTGATAATGATAGCAATTTTCTTCATCATATTAGTATACATCTATTTATCCCTCTATAATACACTTCCATTAATCCAAAAAGGACTATTTTAAGATGAAGCATTTCAAACACATTCTTTCTTCTCCCACACCAATCATCCCCATATCCCCAGGACAGCATCACCAATGTCTTTGTGTTCACACGATCCTCAGGCACATAGCTTTGTAATTATCTGGTTATGCAACTATTTGTCTACTAGAATAGGACCTCCTCAAAAGAGCTATGATATCCTGTTCAATTTTGCTACCCTAATATCTAGCTCAGTGGTGTAGCTCAATAAAGGCTAACGAATTAATGAATGACTTTGAACATGTGTGTAGCTACAAAGCCATGCAACAATATGGCTTTCATCAAGTACTTGTATAATTTGACAGTTCAGTTTTGAGTAATAAAATGATAGGATTAATAATAACAAAACCACAGTTATTAAACTTTACAAAAGAATCTTCACATTTGATTCAGGCACTAAAATTCTATCTTCACTTGGTAAATTAGTAGTCAAGTATCCTCAAGTAAGCCAGTTCACTTTTTGAAGGTTTTTTTTTTTAATCTGTAAAATTAAAGTGAAGTTCTAAAAACACAGTGAGCTAAAACATTTCCTTTAAAAGTCATAAAAATGCTAGTTAAAAGAACAAAAGAAATGTAACAAAATTACATGCATGCACGTGTAGACATATAGCCGGACTTGAGAGGAAAAAATAATGCCGAGAAAGCAGATGGTTAAGCTGATGAATGAGGGCCTATGAACCCTAAGGGCTGGCTGGGGAGTCCAGCTACACATCTGCAGTTGTGGTTCACTTAGGCTATCAAGTGAATGGACTTCCTGAAACTGTGCAGGAAAGCATCTCTGGGGGCTAGAGAATGAGCTGTAATACCTGAAAAGGACAGGAGAAGAATAAAACTGAAAATTCACTACAAAAAAAAAACACATACAACTACTGTTTACTTAAGCATCTTAGAATACGTGTGTCTAAGTCTTCACAAGCATTTTTGATAATACAGATACAGATATAAGTGTTTACAAGTATGATTTTATATATATATATATATATATATATATATATAAAGAAATAACATGGAAATCAGGCATCCCAGGTGGCACAGCACTAAAGAATACACTTGCTAGTGTAGATGATGCAGGATGTGAAGGTTCGATCCCAGGGGTGAGAAAATCACCTGGAGTAGGAAATGGCAACCTACTCTAATATTCTTGTCTGGAAAAATTCCAAGGACAGAGGAGTCTTGTGGGATACAGTCCATGGGACCACAAAGAGCCAGACTCGACCGGGCAACTGAGCACACCCATTAAAATGTAAATATTCAGTGAACTGGCCACATATTAGGATCTCATAATATAAATATATATATATATATGTATATATTACTAATATTGACTTATTATATTCCAGCAGGACATTTAAAATGATTTTGTCTGTTTCTAATTCAAAGAATAAGTGGTTTTGGTGGTATAAAGAGAGGGCGAGAGAACAAGTAACTTAATTGAGTAAGTGAGATGATTCACTCAACTTACTATCCATTGGGTGCCAAGCAGTGTACTGGTTATCTCTGAGCCACACAAATGAATGGCAACAATTATGGAGTTTATGTCCTGGGGAGCAAGACAGACAGCACATAAGCAGTCAATAAGTAAATTAAATAATAAGAGATTCTGTTACCAACACTGCAAAATTTTTTAAAAGAGTCCTAAGATAGAGAATAACAAATTTTGGTTCTTCAGTATTCATCAGATTTGAAAAGATCAGTAATCACTAAAAAGCAATATTAACAGAAAATATATGAAATTTTTATATTCCACAATACTGGCCTAACTTTACCCAGGTTTTGAGAGAATAACTACACTCAACCTCCCAAATCTCTTCTTAATAAAATGACTTAGGTTTCTACACGTGTTCACTCATGGACAAAGAGCACTATAGTGTTCACTGCACGTGTCACTGGCAAAATCACTGACCGTGGACATGAAATGTATCAAATTCTGGATTTTCCAAAGATAAGCTAAGGAGCTAAGTCTATTGAAACATTAGGGTGATGGAAACTATGAGGTACAGATTTTAGATACTGTGAGGCCAGTTCACAGGGATGCGTGTCAAGCTAAGGATTTCACATATGATTTAATCAGGGATGAGTGTTTATTAAAGTTTTTTGAAAATTATTTGGAAGAAAATTATGATGTGAAACAGTATTAGAGGAACACAATGAAATATTTCTGGAGAAGGAAATGGCAACACACTCCAGTATTGTTGCCTGGGAAATCCCATGAACAGAGGAGCCTTGCAGGCTACAACCAAGGGGTCGCAAAAGAGTCACACATGACTTAGCGACTAAACCATCATTATCACCTGGAAACTAAGATCGCAAATGCCACATGGTGTGGTCAAATTTAAAAAAAAATGGAAGAAGAGAATTATTGTTAAGTCTACTGAAATCCTCAAAAAAACAAATCTTTTCTTCCTAGAATGTCTAAGAATGTCCAGTACCCCAGGAAAAATCAAGTAAGATGATTAAAAGAAACTGAGTAGATTTAAACCAAAAATTTCTATAAACACAACAGATGTCATCAAGAATAAATGTATCTCTTACTGATAGAATTTTGCAATGCCAATATGTTTTCAAATGACATGAAAAAATTGTTTGTATCTAAAGGAAACGTTTAACTTTTGTTTAACTATTGCACAGAAAGTATAGCATGGTAACAATAGAAAATTGTGGAATATAAAAATTTCATACATTTTCTATTAACAGGATATCTCCTAGGTAAAGAGTTGTTTGTATTAACATCTTTTAAAACAAATTTTCTGAGCAAGCACAAACACAAACTTAACTCCTATTGTCATGTGGATGGTTAGGTACAGCAGACAAGTGACAAGAATTCGCCTGCCAATGCAGGAGATGGAGAAGACATGGATTCAGTCCCTAGGTTGGGAAGATCCCTTGGAGAAGGAAATAGCAATCCACTCCAGTGTTCTTACCTGGGAAATCCCATGGACAGAGGAGCCTGGCTGGTTACAGTCCATAGGGTCTCAAAGAATTGGACACGACTCAGAAACTAAATATCAACAACTGCACTTAATAGTTGCTTTCCAGGAATTTGAAGCCCAGTAGACAACATATTTAAAAGCAGAGACATTACTTTGCCAACAAAGGTCCGTCTAGTCAAGGCTATGGCTTTTCCAGTGAATCATGTATGGATGTGAGAGTTGGACTGTGAAGAAAGCTGAGCGCCAAAGAATTGATGCTTTTGAACTTCATGTTGGAGAAGACTCTTGAGAGTCCCTTGGACTGCAAAAGGAGATCCAACCAGTCCATTCTGAAAGAGATCAGCCCTGGGATTTCTTTGGAGGGAATGATGCTAAAGCTGAAACTCCAGTACTTTGGCCACCTCATGCAAAGAGCTGACTCATTGGAAAAGACTCTGATGCTGGGAGGGATTGCGGCAGGAGGAGAAGGGGATGACAGAGGATGAGACGGCTGGATGGAACCACTGACTCGATGGACGTGAATCTGAGTGAACTCCGGGAGTTGGTGGTGGACAGGGAGGCCTGGAGAGCTGCGATTCATGGGGTTGCAAAGAGTCAGACACGACTGAGCGACTGAACTGAACTGAACTGAAGTGAGAGAAGTATAAAACCCATAGATAACCTATTTTAAGAGAGTGTTTATTATAGTTCTATGGGATTTTAGAAAAGAGAAAGTTTATTTCTAAAATGCTTTGGTGAGGAAGTGGTGTTAGAAATGAAAACTTGGAGAACCTGTCAGTTTTAGCCATTTGGAGATGATTACTAAGTGGTGATTATGATGCTGAAGGTAGAATTTCAAATGATCTTTTTAAACTGCTCTTCCTCTAGATAAATATTAATATTATCTTCCCATTTTGGACGGTGTGTTTGATATCTAGACTCTGTTGAGAATTTAAAGTACCTTCTCCCTAGAAAAAAATGCATCTACAATTACAATTTTCCATAAAAATGTCAAGGAATTCACAGACTTTCAGTTAAGAAATCTTGCTTTAGGTCAAGAAAATATTATTAATGGACTGCATATAAATAGCATTTTACACTTTCTTGAGAACTTTTACATTATCACAATAGGAAGAAGTAATAAGGACTATTATCATTGCTCAATTTTTCATAGAAGAAAACTGAAATATGGAGAAATTAAGCAACTCTTTCAGTATTATGAATTTCTTTGGGAGTTATTGAGATTATGCCAGTGTTTACTAAAACACCTCCCTACTCTGTGGAATTCTACTTCTCTAAGCATCATTTTGAAACTTCACTCTTGCCAAATTGGTGCAATTACATGTGGGAAGAAAATCAAAATAATAATAGCTCTGATGGAAGGGAATTTCTCACTCAAAGTCATCAACTGAGGACACAGGCTTCTTCTCTAATTTTCCCTCACTACTCTTGCTTATTACTTTAGTCAAGATCACCAGTTGGTCCATGGGAACTACTAGAGCTCCAACCATCGTTTGCTTTCCAAGCATTAGAATGAAGGAAGTGGGATACAGGACAAGAAATCTGAATTTCAAGTTAAAACCTTTCCTCTTGAAGAGACCTCTCAGAAGTCTTCCCAAATATTTCTGCTTGTATCTAACTGGGCAACATTTTGGTACATGCGATAAAAATTACAACATTTCATCTGGGCATACTAATGTTCTAAATAACATTGCTGTTCTGTAACTAAAGAACAAAGGAAGAATGGATATTGGCTGGCAACCAGAGATATCTTCCATAATTGTTGTTATGGTAAGCCATGTCCAACTCTTTTGCAACCCATGGACTGTAGCCCACCGGGCTCCTTTGTCCATGGGATTTTAAAGAATACTGGAGTGGGTTGCCATTTCCTATTCCAGAGGATCTTCCTGACCCAGGGATTGGACCCGTGTCCAACACTGCAGGTGGATCCTTTACCACTGAGCCCCTGGGGAAGCCCCAACACCAAACACTTGTACCAACAATAAAAGTTTAGTGTCAGAAATCAATGAATGAGGATTCTGAAGATGGAATTTCCTGGTGATGAGAAGATATCAGTTAGATTCCTCTGTGGTCTGCATCTCCTGATATATAAAATGAGGCAGGCTAGAGACTAGCATCTCTCTCAGATATCCTCCAGTTTTGAGATTTTAGGAGGCCTAAAATGTTACCTCATTACCTTACTACCAAAGGAATGGCAATTTCTGATATGGAAACTATTTGCACATCTGTGAATAGTCCAGCTTAGATTCTATTTGTGTAGCAAAATAAGGCTATTAGAATACTCCCACTGAATTATTAGCCACACTCAATTATTTTACAGAGATCTTTTTTTTTTAAAGAAGGATAAAAAAGAAAGAGAACAAGGGAAGTTTTCTTTGACGGAGAGCATGAATGGCAAATTTATCATCTTGGTACCAAGAGAATACCCTATAAATGATCTTGATATTTGGGGTGGGGGATGGAAATTCACAACTAAAATGAACCATTCATGCTTAAAATTTAATAACTGTAATGTACCAAGCAAAATGTGCAGCTGTTTATAAGAACTACCATTTATGCAAGAAAAATATTCAATCAGTAAGAACAGTTCTTAATGCCTCTAGGATAATTATTTTTTATGTGGACAGAATTAAACTTGTGTAACAATATAACCATCAAGTCTTTGTACAATCTTCCTATAAAATATGAAAAGAGTATAGACAATACTGTTTGAACTATAAACTGCTACCACACTTCAGATTTGTTAATTAGGGTACCAGCATGAGGTTCTTTCTAAGCATTATCAAGGAAGCCAGCTAATCCAAGTTTATTTGCCTTATTCCTCTCCTTCATTTATTGCCGTTTCTTAAATGGAAGGACTCACAGTGCCATAAAAATGAATTAAATAGAAAACTAAATAGAAAATGTAATAATAAGCTAAATGAATAAGACTCTTCCTTTTAACTATATTACCAAGGAGAGAAAATATCTATTAAGGGCCATATGGTCACGTATGTAGCTATAAAATGTGGGAAAGTAGAAAGGAAGAGAATGGCTAATCCCATCACCACAATCTTTGAAACAAGTATACCTAGAAGAAGTAGCTGCTCTCACTTTCTGCCACTTTGGAGCATTGAACAAGAGTCCTTGTTCTCAACTGGGTGTGGCATCTCACTTCAGCATCTTCAGGTTGCTTCTGAACACATGAGATAAGACTCCAAGTCCAAGTTCAGCCACCAGGCCCACTATCTCAGCCTATAATCTCTGAGATTTGGGATGCATTCAAAAGGAAGGATTCAAAGATGCTATAAAAGAGGTACTATAATTGCAAAAGTGGTTAAATTTATGCAAAGCATATGAGCCATCCCTTGCATCAACATCAAACAGTATTTACTAAGCATCTATTATATACAAGGCACCATCCTAGAAACCCAGAAGGCAACATTCCCTGACTTCAGGGAGTTTTAATCAAGTTGTTGTTGAGTAAAATTATAAGAATGCCTAAAGATTTATGTTTAAATTGATAAAAAAAAAACCTATTAAGAGTCTAAACTGCCACAATTTTCTGATTCGCAGGTAAGAAATAAGGTACTGCAAACTTCAAAACACTTCTTGTCTGAGAAGCTTACAGTATAGATTTGTGAGACAAATAAAAACGCATGAATGACTCGTAGATAATCACAGAAAGAATCCCAGTGTAAAGCACTGGAGTGCAATAAAACCACAACAGGCAGGCTGCTCCATGATGGAAAATTCACCTCCTCATTCTTTACAACACAGTACATTTCCAGTCCTACCAAAAGGACTGGGATCCGGGGGAATACATATGTGTTTTGAGGGATTTCCATCATACCATATCAGAGGCCATAAATATTAAAACTGTAATTAGAGGGATTTTAAACACATAGGAAAAATAGGTTGTATGAGATACTTCAAACTAAATGATGCAAAGTTTAAAAATTGTTATAGCCTATGAGAGTTCATAACAATATGAGATAATAGTCTGTCATTTGCTACATATCCCAATATTTTACTGTGAAAGTGCTTACACACTGACAAAATTTTTAAAAAGGACAGTAATTGTCAAAATACTCACTACCCAGATCCAACAACAGTTAACATTTTATATCTGTGTATACACATATATTTTTCTTTCATTTGGTGACCCAGTGGGAAGTAGGGCACCTGGTAGAAGACCTGCTAGTAATAAGATTTTGGAACCTGATACTTTTCTAATTGAGTTCTTCAATTTTTAGAGCTAGCTTTATTTTTCAGAGAAGGCAATGGCACCCGACTCCAGTACTCTCGCCTGGAAAATGCTAGGAACAGAGGAGCCAAGTAGGCTGCAGTCCATGGGGTCGGGAAGGTTCAGACAGGACTGAGCGACTTCACTTTCACTTTTATGCACTGGAGAAGGAAAAGGCAACCCACTCCAGTGTGCTTGTCTGGAGAATCCCAGGGATGGCAGAGCCTGGTGGGCTGGCGTCTGTGGGGTTGCACAGAGTCGGACATGACTGAAGTGACTTAGCAGCAGCAGCAGCTTTACTTTTATTGGTAATGGTAATGGACACATGTAGTATACATTTGTTGCTATCACAGTAAGTTGTTTCCTGTGGATCTTTTCTGAATATCTACCATTTACCAGGTGGCACTGAGGGTAGAAGAGATATACTGGACACAATCATTATCCTTACCTGTCTTCTTTTATTGATTCTCCAGAAACAACTGACTGATTAGCAATTGATTGATCAAGGCTCTGAGAAAGTTTATATCTTGCTTCATATGTAAGAATCTGACTGCAATGCAGGAGACCTGGGTTCAACTTCTGGATCAAGAAGATCCCTTGGAGGAGTGGTATGGCAACACACTCTAGTATTCTTGCCTGGAGAATTCCATGGACAGAGGAGCCTGGCAGGTTATAGTCCATGGGGTCGCAAAGAGTCAGACATGACTGAGCAACAAATACTTTCACTTTCATGGGTAAAATACTACTCTTCCAGAAGCACTGAATTTTTGTCATTAATATTTAATAGAAAGTTTGTATATACTAAGGAGGGTAATGTCCTGGTATCTAGATCAGTGGGGTGAAAGTTGATTTTATCCTTAATTCATGCTCATGTTTTTAACGTGAGATATTTCCTCCTGAATACCATTTTCACTAACTAAACATACAAAGTAGATACACACAAAGTAGATACAATGACTTGTAACTGCAACATATTCCAGGTTTTAAGCTATTTTCTATACATTTGAATAAGCAATATTGCTGGTACACAAATACAAAACTGTACACAAGTTCTGAGTTAGGGTGAAGGAAGATAAAGCAGGCATTTCCACATCCCACAACAGAGGTGTTTTGGAAAGACCTCACCCTTTGTAAAATTATGCACTAAAAATAAGGCTTATGGGGAAAATGAATTTTATGTAGACCACTGAAGTCCTATGCAAGTATATAAGCAACACATTAACAAAGACGATTAATGGCACCTCCTTCAGAAACCACCCTAGACAACCTAGGCAAGCAGTTGAGCATCAGAGACTGTCTAGGTGATAATGAAAAATACACAAAACCATAAGAGGGGGCATCCGGGTTTCTGGTGCTGAGACAAAGCAGAAAGCAAAAGGCTTAGGGTGGGCAGTGCTACTACCAGTTGAGCCTGGGAGGAAGTGCCTCCTGCCGCAAGCACAGAGTCATCCTCAGGTGCATATGTACCTTTCTAGTGAAAAAGTCGTTAGTACAGATGATTAACGCTCCCCTGCAGCCTGCTTTTCTTTTCTTTTCTGTAGAGAATGCTCTTGTCTCAGCAGCTGTTAGCTGAGGGATTTTTTTTTTTTCCTCTCCTGGTGAAGAAATAATAACTCTAACTCTGCTACTTCAGCAACCTTTGCCTAGGAAAATATTATATGATCAGTTATGATTTCCATGTTCCCCTACTTACTTTTTCCCTATTCCTGTCTAGAGACAGGAATGTGCAGGACAGCCTGCACAGTTAACAGACATACACACACATGTGTGTTCTACTTACAACAAAGGTCAAATAAGCAAAATGGGTGGGACCAATATTGTTCAGAGTATTCCTTGATCCTTAGAGAATTTTTCCCAGTGTTTCTTAGAGAAAATGAGGAAAACAAATGTAGAAGGCTGGAAGAAAGGAAAAGAAAGGGGAGGGAGAAAAAGATGAAATTTCATCATTTTCTAAACAGTTAAGTATGTGTCTTATTCTAGGCAAATACATTATACTCTATATAAATAGCTCTAAAACTTAGCAACATGTAGAAAAGGCTTTCTTCAGAGTAACTGATACAACCAGTATTATTTTACAGTATGGAGGTTCTAAAATCTGTACAGAATGAACATATGAAATTACTCTTCAAACTCCTCAGAACAGCGTACTTTGGAAACTAAAAAGTAACTTCTGTGTTTCCGTCCATTTTAGCTGCTGCTGTTGTTGTTCAATCGTTGCTCAGTCATGTCTGACTCTTTGCAACCCCATGAATTGTAGACTATCAGGCTCCTCTGTCCACAGTATTTTCCAGGCAAGAGTACTGGAGTGGGTTGCCATTTTCTTCTCCACAGGATCTTGCCAACCCAGGGATCAAACCCAGGTCTCCCACATTGTAGGCAGACACTTTACCGTCTGAGCCACCAGGGAAGTCAGTCTCTTAAGTCGTGTCCAATTCTGCAGCCCTGTAGACTGCAACACACCAGGCTTCCCTATCCGTCATCATCTTCCAGAGTTTGCTCAAATTCATGTCCACTGAGTCAATGATGCTATCCACCCTTCTCATCCTCTGTCGTCCCCTTCTCCTCTCACCCTCAATCGTTTCCCAGAATCAAGGTCTTTCCCGGTGAGTACACTCTTTGCATCTGGTGGCCAAAGTACTGGAGCTTCAGTTTCAGCATCAGTCCTTCCAATGACTATATAGGGTTGATTTTCTTTCCAAATGACTCGTTTGATCTCCTTGTTGTCCATGGGATTCTCAAGAGTTTTCTCCCAGCACCACGATTTGGAAGCATCAATTCTTTGGCATATGGACCTTTGTAGGCAAAGTGAAGTCTCTGCATTTTTAACACACTGCCTACGTTTGTCATGGCTTTTCTTCCAAGAAGCAGGCATCTTTTAATTTCATGGCTGCAGTTACTATTCACAGTGATTTTGGAGCCAAAGAAAATAAAGTCTGTCACTGTTTCCATTGTTTCCTCATCTGGGAAATGGGAAATTTCATCTGGCAGGCAAAACGAGGTTTAGCTTACCAGGATGGGAAAATAAATAGGGAGTAGGAACTTCCTTCCTTCAGATGTCCTCTCCTCCTCAACTTCATTCAAGTGAGGAAAACCAGCTAAATGATGCAACATCACTGTTCTGTTACTCAAATCTTGGTGGGGCTTGAGAACAGCTGTAATTACTACAACTACTTCCATTAGATTCAATATATTAATTCTAGAATGCCAAAACATCTAATGCTTTTTGAGAGGGCAAAATAATTTTTAACAAGTTTCTTATCCTCTCAAGATTAGCAAAAGCTCCAAGCTGATCTGTTAAACTGAGATATTTCAGTATTTCACCAAAAAGGAAAATGAGTCAATCCATGCTAATATGGAAAATATTTCAACATAAAATTTCACTGGAAAAAAAACCTGCAAAAACAAAGCAAGGCTGGATGCCAGGAATATATTTGATGGAAATCAGCATGTCTCTGCAGAGCTATGCAAAGATGAATGATTTGGATTCTATTGTATTATTTATCATTCCTTTTTATCTATGATTCCAGACTATCTATTATTAAAAATGGAGCCTACATTCAATTTAAATAACATTATGTTAGTTGCTTTTCTCACTTGTAAGCATCCGTTTCAACTAAAGGGAATGGCAATGTACTAATGCAAGGAGAAATCTACACAAGCTCTGTAAGTTCAGACTTGTTTTGCGCATTTTCCTAGCAAATATGAACTTAGATTGTTAATTGCGAAGCCTTTGCATCTAAACATCTTAGATAATTACCAATGGTTGTGCTTGGAGGGGAAGTGATTGTAAAATGTGCAGTTTGGCTAATGCCCAAGAAAATAAATTTGTATTAGGGATAATTATAGATATTTTAATTGCTTTGGAGTGTTAATTGGTAAGTACAGACAGGAGGGAAAATGAAACTATAGGTGTCTTTTATCTATGCTGACCCACAGGTATGCTAAACCTTCTCTCAAGGTGCAGTCTTAAAATGTACTGAGTCATAATTTAACTTTACAAATTTATGTTCATGAACAAACATAAGCTACTGGTACATTTGCTTTTGCAAAAATTAATTTACTGCCAAATGCTGATATTGTTTCTTCCCACCTCTCCGTATGTAGCAAATCCCATAGCATATTAGAAACTGAAAATAAAGAATAAAAGCCAGTTTCTCATATATTCTTAAATTACAAAGACAAAGGAGAAAAGAGATCAATATCAATGAAACATCTAGCCAAAGGCTTTTAAACTTTGTTGAAGTCACAGAATCCATTGTATGAAAACAGAGGGAAACCCTTCCTCAAATGCCAACAAAGTTTGCGAGTGGTTATATGCATCTGCATTATAATCATACACAGATACACATTTTATTCTAGTTTGAAGGAAGTCATCTAAAGAGTGTCTGAAAATGCTGATCTGTCTGAGGCAATAATTTTGATTGTGGGCTCCTTAAAGACAAGGATTCTGTGTCTTCATCTCTAAATTCGCTGGCAACAAATAGTTGTAGCGTAGATGGATGCAGGGAAGGATTCTTATAGGTTGGCTGGATGATGGAAGGAGGAGAAGAAGGAAGTCAGTTTCTTTACAAAGTTGTAACTTGCCTTATTTCTTTTTCAGGTTAGCTTTAAACAGTACCCTACCCTGAACCTCACCAAACAGTGGCAGTATTTGTAAAAGTCAGTGCACTGCGGTACAGATAAACATACTTCCAAACAAGCTGAGAAAGGAGTTAGGTTCAGAAACGATATGCTTATANCCATGGATGGAGGATCATGGAAGGCTGCAGTCCACGGGGTCGCAAAGATTCAGACACAACTGAGCGACTTCACTTTCACCTTTCACTTTCATGCATTGGAGAAGGAAATGGCAACCCACTCCAGTGTTCTTGCCTGGAGAATCCCAGGGACAGGGGAGCCTGGTGGGCTGCCGTCTATGGGGTCGCACAGAGTCGGACATGCCTGAAGCGACTTAGCAACAGCAGCAGTAGCAGCAGCAGTGGGATATCTTTGTCATGTTTTGAAGTAAAACAAAATGTAAAAATGTCCCAAGAGAGAAAAGAAAAGTAAATTGCTTCCATCAAAGCTGAACTGTGAATACATACTTCACTTGTGTTCTTGAGCTCACTAGATCCTACTGTACATGGAACGACAGGACATTAATGTCATATATTTAACCCTTTGAGTAGGAATACCTCAAATTTATAAAGGGGATATTAACTACAGTGTACAAAAGAATAGTGATTTAAACAACAGAATAAAATGAATGGCATCTTTTTTGCTTTTCTTGAAATTTCTTGTTTGTCAACACAATAGTGGAGATAGAAAATAACACTATAGTTTTCAATAAAAAGTAATTATTTCACACATATATTCATTTTTTTAAATCTTTTTTGACCCTTTTTTGTCCTACTACACTAAAAAAAATAATAAACATGATGACAATATGCCCAAACTCATAGGAAAATATTTGGCAAAAGCTTTCAAATCCCATTAACTTTATAGATTTTTACACTTAAGCAATTTAGCCTAAGGTAAAATATCTCTCTGAATAAGAAAATCTGCTTGCATGAAAATATTCAGTGCTATGTAAAATAGAAAACACTGAAAACCACCTAATACCCAGAAAGTAATGGGTGAATTTCAAAGTAAATTACGTTGTCATTACTGGATAGAGTATAGTGCAGCCATTAAAAATAATTATACTGTCCATGGTGGATATCTATGATGAAATATTAATGTTGAAGCTAAAAATAGAAACTGAGCTAGGGAAGCAATTGTGAAATTATGCATTCATGTAGTCAAGTGTTAGAAGGCAACACAGAAAAATGAAAACAGTTGATTTGTTCTAATTATATTAGATACTGGGCTTCTCACATGGGCTGGCATAAGCAGACTTGTGTTAAATGTAGTTTATTTCTCCTTCACTGGATGTGAGGCTCATGGTTATATTTCCTTAGATTTCCTGCTATGATGATGATGATGGTGATAATGAAAATCACATCATCAGCAGCATGATTACTGTACAGCTTAGGGTTAAATGGGTTTAACATTAAGTAACAGATTCTTCAGGATAAGTTTCTTAAGACCAATCTCTAAGGAAATTAATTTCTACTTTTATAAGTCAAATTTAAAAAGCTTCAGTTCATGGAAAATCATGAATATATTTATTCTAATAAGTGTGCCTATTTCAAATAAAATAAACATTTAAATGAATCCATTATAAATCAAAAGTTGATGGAGTTCTTGCAAAGTGCCAGGCATCAACTGCAGGCCCGAACATGAGACTGAGCCAGAAGCATGGATTTAGAAGCTGATAGGGGTAGAGACAAGTACACGTACAATTACAATATCCATGATGGAACATTATGCCAAGGGAAGCCCTAGGTATGAAGTACAGCACAGAGAAGGAGTCTAATCAACACTGGCAGGTTGGGAAGGGAAAGAAGATACCCTACACTGAAGCCACAGAGAAAGGAACCTCAGCATATGAAGCCAGGAGGAGGAGTTAAGTAATTAAGTGGGGTTTGGAAAACGAAAGTCCAGTTAGCCAGTAACCTGCAGGTTGGTGAGAAAGACCAAAGGCAAGGAAGGGTACTTACCTTTGTAGCACTGGTATCCAACTAAACTTTTTCTAATGATGTAAATGTTCTAAAATCTGTGCTGTCCAGTATGGTAGCTACCAGCCACAGGTGACCAATGGGCATCTGAAATAAGGGTAGGGCGATTCAGGCACTGAAAATTTCACTTCACTTGGTTTTAATTAACTTGAATAGTAACAGGTGGCTAGCAGCTCTATTATTGGAGAGCATAGCTTTCAGGTATGGAGAAGGAGATGGCACCCCACTCCACTACTCTTGCCTGGAGAATCCCATGGACAGAGGAGCCTGGTAGGCTGTAGTCCATGGGGTCGCAAAGAGTCAGACACAACTGAGCGACTTCCATTTCACTTTTCACTTTTCACTTGCATGCATTGGAGAAGGAAACGGCAACCCACTCCAGAGTTCTTGCCTGGAGAATCCCAGGGACTGGGGAGCCTGGTGGGCTGCCGTCTGTGGGGTCACACAGAGTCGGACACGACTGAAGTGACTTAGCAGCAGCAGCAGCTTTCAGGTAACTAAAATATGTTCACCACGGCCAGGGGAAATAGTATAGGATAGTAAAGAGGGAGGGAGGTGAAAGGAGGCAAGGTAGGTGGAGTCTAGACTAGGTAGGGATGTGTGCACCATGTTATATGGAGTGTGCCATCATGATCATGCTGTAAGGGGGAACTGTGTACATGAGTGTAAGCAGTCATCCATGGATCCGAGACAAGACACTTACAGAAGAGATAACCCAGCTCCTCTGTTCCTATTAACAAAAACCCTGAATTCTGCATATTGACACAAGCAAAGTTGACCTACTTAACATACAAAAGTGTGGGGATTCATGGTGGGGCCTGGAAGGGAGGAAAAGAAGGGCCTTTTATTTGTGTCTTTTTGTTTGATTATTTTTTGGGTTTTTACATTTCCTAGAATTATGTGCAGTTGGGATTTTTTATTTCTCTTCTACCAATGTCCAAAACCAAAAAAGAATTCAGTGCTTTGAAAGGTCTGGTCTCCTGGATCATTTCTGTTATGTAATGGCAACCTATGACCAAGAATAATGCAGTGATTTCATAATCAAGTCTGCACTTCAGAACCATTTTCTTTGAAAATGAAGAAGCCAGATTAAAGGCAAGGAGACCAATTAGTATGCTATCATAGTAAATTAGGAGAGAAATACTGAAGTTTCAACAAGGTAGCAATATACTATAGACCCCCTGTATTTGCAGGTCTGGCATCCTCAAATTCAACCAACCATGGATGATGTATCAATACTGTGTTTAAAACCTACTGTTGGCTGAATATGCTGATGCAGACTCTGCAGATATTGAGGTCTGACAACTGGACTTGAGCATTCATGGATTTGGTACCTGTGACAGGTCCTGGAACCAATAAACCACAGATACCAAGGAAGCATCATGAAAGGGATGAACCACACAGTTACAGTCACAATTTGACAGGAGATATGACAGACAGACTTGAGATCGATTGCATGTGAGCCAAGAGGTACAGGGAACACTCAACAGTGATACTGTGTTCCAGCTTGACCAGAGTGGATAGTGGTACCACTGGTGGAGATGTAGAATTTAGAAAGTGCAGTAGGTTAAGACATAATTCTACCATTAGTGCACCCTGACTGTGCTACTTCCTAAGTGAGTGACTTACACATCAAGTCACTTGACTTCTTAGGGCTCATTCCTCGATAAGGTCACAGGAGACGGCTGATGAGATCTGTTCTACCTGATTTTAGGGTTATATTTCTAAAGATACTTTTCTTTTTCTCAAACACTTGTATCAAAGACAACTTGTTTTCAAAAATACCTGTCAATAAAAAATAATATTATGTGCCATGTCTCTTTACTTGATCTTCATTTTGACTGTGGATGGGGCTCCATGTATTCCATTTTTTGGTAATCCGATATGCTGAATTATATACTTAAGCTACAGACACATACATATGTCCTAGAGTACATTTTTATGTGCAGCAATAAATAACATCTTCTACAACAAATCTTAAAGAGAGTCAGAAACGAGAAATTACAAAGCACACTTTATTGTCAAAGTCTCCTCTTGCTGATAATGTTTCTATCAAATTCTGTATTTATTCTTTCTTGTTTTTAAGGAGTGATTATCGTTTCTACTTTGGTTAAAACATATTTCAAATCAAATAGAATTGTCTCAAATCAGTCTTTACACAGATACTTGCGAGTCCCAGGTATTCAGAAGGTGGCTACTTTCAGATTCAGTCTGAGCCATATCCTTCATAATTTATCTTGAGAGAACAAGTTTCAGGAATGAAATTGTGGAAGTAGAAAACACCCACAGAGAGAGATGTGCACCAGGTGTTGATCTGCTCTTAAAGCTAGATAGGTAAGAATGGCTGCGGAGGGTTAATACTGTTTGTTTATAGAAACTTTCTAACTTGACCTCCCAAGGCTTGCAGCTCTTCAGTGGAGTTGTTCAGTATGAGTCCTTCAGTAATAGACACTGCAAAGATGAAGGAATCCATGCCTTCGCCCTGCCCCCACCATCAGGATGTCAAGCCAGATGACTGATTAAGCACAAGGATACACAACAGAACTTTTACAGTTCTCTCAATGAAGCCCTCCAGAATTAGAATTTCCAACTATACCATTTATTGATGGTCACTCTTGGGCCAACTGCCTCCCTTTTTTAAGTCTCATCCTTCTCATCTGTAAGTGGGAATGAGCAGAATCTACCATATCACATTGTTGTTGTGAACATTGTCTATCTAAGGGTCTATCTACAATGCTATTTATGGACTAATAAACTTTGTTACATATTTAATATTTTTTCAATCAATCACAGTCATTACCTATTAATACGCAAATTATCCCATTTTAGGCCACTGGGGAGCCCTGCAAGTTGACTCTGTGTCCACTGTTATTTTTCCATTTGCCTTTGATGGCTTCCTTGTTTTCTGGTTTGGCAAGGGGCCTGGGTCATTTTGCATGTTTCTAGAAGTCAGGAATATTCATTTACTTTGTTCACTGATAAATCCAAGGTACCTAAGGATGTTCTCATTAAACATTTTTGAATGTATTAAATAGTATATAATACATTTTTCAAAAAAAGTTATTTTCATTTGTCATGCTATTACAAAAATTTCTATCTCAAGAATCTTAGCGATGCAATTTTCAATTCAACTTAGTTTAGTCACTTGCTGAAGACTTACTGTGGGTGCCCATCCCTCACCCCATATACAAATGTTTTGGCTGGTATGAAGAATATAAATACTGTTAACAAGCACAACATAATAACTATATTGCAAGACAGATGAAAGGAACATGGAAAGATTAAAAGAGGCAAATTTAAACTTTTGCTGCACTTAAACAATTCTTTAGTTCTTTCCATACTATCTTTCTTATATTAGAATTGAAACTTAAAGTGAAAGTCACTCAGCCATGTTCGACTCTTTGTAACCCCATGGACTGTATAGTAGTCCATGGAATTCTCCAGGCCAGAATACTGTAGTGGGTAGCCTTTCCCTTCTCCAGGGGATCCTCCCAATCCAGAGATCAAACCCAAGTCTCCTGCATTGCAGGTGAATTCTTTACCAGCTTATCCACACGGGAATCACAAGAATACTGCAGTGGGTAGCCTATCACTTCTCCAGTGGATCGTTCTGACACAGGAACTAAACTGGGGTGTCCAACATTGCAGGAAGATTCTTTACCAACTGAGCTATCAGGGAAGCCCACATTAGAATTACAGGATTCTAATAAAAAGCCTCTTGATGAAAGTAAAAGAGGAGAGTGAAAAAGTTGGCTTAAAGCTTAACATTCAGAAAACGAAGATCATGGCATCCAGTCCCATCACTTCATGGGAAATAGATGGGGAAACAGTGGAAACAGTGTCAGATTTTATTTTGGGGGGCTCCAAAATCACTGCAGATGGTGACTGCAGCCATGAAATTAAAAGACGCTTACTCCTTGAAAGAAAAGTTATGACCAACCTAGATAGCATATTCAAAAGCAGAGACATCACTTTGCCAACAAAGGTCCGTCTAGTCAAGGCTATGGTTTTTCCTGTGGTCATGTATGGATGTGAGAGTTGGACTGTGAAGAAGGCTGAGTGCCGAAGAATTGATGCTTTTGAACTGTGGTGTTGGAGAAGACTCTTGAGAGTCCCTTAGACTGCAAGGGGATCCAACCAGTCCATTCTGGGGATCAACCCTGGGATTTCTTTGGAAGGAATGATGCTAAAGCTGAAACTTCAGTACTTTGGGCACCTCATACGAAGAGTTGACTCACTGGAAAAGACTCTGATGCTGGGAGGGATTGGGGGCAGGAGGAGAAGGGGACGACAGAGGATGAGATGGCTGGATGGCATCACTGACTCGATGGACCTGAGTCTGAGTGAACTCCGGGAGTTGGTGATGGACAGGGAGGCCTGGCATGCTGCAATTCATGGGGTTGCAAAGAGTCAGACACGTCTGAGCTACTGAACTGAACTGAACTGAATGTCAAATATATTTCTGGGTAAATCTTAACATTTCTTCTCTAATAGAATAAATTTGTTTTAATCTGCATTTCAAATTCTACATTTGCTTTCACTGCCAAAGTCCTATACTGTCTTTGACTTCCTTTCTTTTTTAACATTTTCTCAATGGTAATTTAGTTTTAATCACGACCACCTTTTCTTCATTCTACCATTTTCAAAATAATTTTGTTTACCATTTAAGTAAAACTTGCCTTTAATTTATCTGCTGGAATGCCGAGGAGAAACTTTTAAACACAGGTTCTTTTTCCTTATTCAAATTTTTAAAACCTAAAGAAATACTTCACATCTGTAACATATCAAAATTACTCAGCAAAATTTTGTCCCATATTTGAGCTTTTAAAGTAAATTTTCAAATATGAATGTATTGCATCCAGTTTTGCCTAAAATGAGGCATTATAAATGTTCTCAGAAGGTAAAATCTAAGCCTCTAATACAGGTAAGGTTAATGCAAAGTTCACTGGCAGACAATTTTGACACCATGTCCTGCTAATACTTAGAACACTCAGATGAGAAATTTCTTAATTTGTCATGCTGGCACATGCCATCATCACATCGTTCTGGAATACTGTGAACCAACACACCTCTGGAGGGACAGATGGCTTCTAATTCAACAAAGCCTGATGATTTACAGGTTGAACATTTATGAAGGACAGTCACAAGATGAAGTGAGCATTATTCCTAGAATTAACCATTTCAGAAGGGAAATGTTAATTTTTCCTCATTAAAAAGAGAGAACAAAGATGCCACTCACTTCCATGAAAAAAAAAAAAATTACCATAGCTCTAGAGTGTGCCATCCTTTTAGGGAACATAAAGTGAGAAGTGGGAAGCATCAAGCTAGCTACTTGCCATCTTCCCTTTCTCATGATAGATTGATGTACATTTTCCTCCAAATATTATCTAGCTAATTAACACATTCATGTTCAGCATGCCCCCCTGCCTCAATTTAGGACTGTCTTTCTTTTCTTCCTGAATACATCTAGTCTGGTAGTTTCTAGGAACAAGTCCTGGTTCTATCAATAACAAAAGTGTAGCTCTTTGAAAACCATCATCATTCTCTGGGACTGAGCTGGAGATTTCCCTCATTTATCTATAAGATGAGGGATTGGATAATCTCCTTAATATTCTTTGTCTTTTTTGGTCTTTGGCATCCAATGGTCTGCACCTCTTATGAATACCTACCACTCTAGATACTGGTGCCACATTAATTAAACACAAACAACAACAAAAAATAATTAATCCAATACTCCACAGAGAGTCCTACAGGGCAAGTTAACTTTCAAATACACATGCTCTCCTTTCCCTGGGCACCCCTGGTGGCTCAGACAGTAAAAATCTGTCTGCAATGCAGGAGACTCAAGTTTGATCCCTGGGTTGGAAAGATCCCCAACCCAGGAGGAGGGCATAGCATCCTACTTCAGTATTCTTGCCTGGAGAATTCCATGGACAGAGGAGCCTGGTGGGCTACTGTCCATGGAGTCGCAAAGAGTTAGACATGACTGAGCAACTAACATAGATATCCTTTCCTTCGCAAAAGTGGCAGTGCCTTAAAGACAAAGACTGTATTTTATCTTCCATGAACTTTTGCAAAGCATCTAACTCTAAACCTTACATTTATCAGATGCTTGCTACATATCTGTGCATTGCTTTGCTTACGGATTATCACTAAACTTCTTTAGTTTTACTTGGGAGGCTGAACAAATAAATAGACAGGATTCTAAATGTGCTACACTCCTAAGAAGAGAGCCATCACAGGTCTGTTTATAACCCAATATCAAGTGGGCAATAAGTCACTTTTTTTTCCTCCCAAGGGTAAAGTTGTTAGTGTAGAGTCCTTCAAAAGAACATGACAGGGAGAAGTAAGTTATGGGGCTTCAAAGTCTGTTGGCCTTTCATTGTAGCAGAACAAGTATGCTGGGAAGAAGCCATAATATTAAGACAGGATCAGAAATGAGAGTAGATGTGAAGTTAAGAGTACCATTTACAACCCACTCCAGAATGAACAAGAGTTCAGAGAAGTAAGAAGCAAAAAGGAATAAGCTGTATAATTTTATTTATGGACAAATACATTGTTGGAAAATGAAAAACTACCCAATAATCATGATTTATTAAACATAAGCAATATATAACTAAACATAAAGGGAATTACAAAGTACTTTGAAAAGTAATGCCACTCCTATGCAATACAATTATGCTAGTAAATAGTTATATAGAAATACTGCTGTCAAAATCTTCGGTCAAAAATGTCTCGTCACATATAAACACAAATACATCTAGCATTTCGTTCCACTAGGTGGGTGAGCATGCTTAAGAAGAGAAACTCAGACACTGAAAACATATTTAATTTTCTCACTAAGACATAAACATGAAGATTTTCCCATGGATCATGAATTTAAACATTTGACTTTTCTACTGGTTTGGTAAGACAACAGATATGAAACAATGGATCAGGAGAATAAAGGTCTATTTCTGCATTTACTCAAAAAAAAATCTAAGTTTTACAAACCAACTGAGTAACTGGTTGAAAAATGGGCATCACATCCAAACAACAGATTGCATGTTCTGATTACAATACCCAATTCTACCCAGATGAGGTTCCAACCTGACCCAGTATTAGAAGATTCCTCTAGCTGTCTGACAGATCTCCATGAGAAAAGCAAAAGACTTGAATTATGTGCTGTATTTTTCCTGTTCAAGAGTTAGTCGCTTAGTCGTGTCTGACTCTTTGTGACCCCATGGACTGTAGCCGGCCAGGCTGCTCTGTCCATGGAATTTCCCAGGCAAGACTACTGGAGTGGGTTGCCATTTCCTACTCCAGGGGATCCTCCCAACCCAGGGATAGAATCTGGGTCTTCTGTATTGTAGGGAGATTCTTTAATGTCCAAGGCACTGGGGAAAGTTATTTAAAAAAATGTTAGATTGTAAAAAATGCATGAGTGAGTGCATGAATGGGGTCGACTCCTTGTGACCCCGTGGACTATACAGTTCATGGAATTCTATAGGCCAGAATACTGGAATGGGTAACCGTTCCCTTCTCCAGGGAATCTTCCCAACTCAGGGATCAAACCCAGGTCTCATGCATTGCAGGCCGACTCTTTACCATCTGAGCCAACAAGGAAACTGGTGAAGCACCAGGGAAGCAGCAAGTAAAAGATGTATAGTCCATACAACTGGAAGAAGATTAAGTAAGAATAAGAATTAAAATCATGTTTGGTTATGACCACTATTAGAATTAAGATGGGACAGAATGAGGACCTGCCAGAAAATCAGACAATCACTTGCAGGCTTTCCCTGACTATGTCAGCTAATAAATAAATAAATACTCAATACTTATTGATAAAGGTGAAAGAGGAGAGTGAAAAGGCTGGCTTGAAACTTAACATTCAAAAAACTAAGATCATGGCATCCAGTTCCATGACTTCATGGCAAATAGATGGGCAAACAATGGAAACAGTAACAGACTTTATTCTCTTGGGTTCCAAAATCACTGCAGTCATGAAATTAAAAGACACTTGTTCCTTGGAAGATAAGCTATGACAAAGCTAGGTACCATATGCAAAAGCAGAGACATTACTTTGCTGACAAAGGTCCTTATAGTCAAAGCTATGGTTTCTCCAGTAGTTATGTATTGGTGTGAGAGTTGGACCATAAAGAAGCCTGAGCACCAAAGATGCTTTTGAACTGCAGTGTTGGAGAAGAGTCTTGAGAGTCCCTTGGACAGCAAGGAGATCAAACCAGTCAATGTTAAAGGAAATCAACCTTGAATATTCATTGGAACTGTTGAGGCTGAAGTTGAAGCTCTGATACTTTGGTCACCTGACACGGAGAGCCAACTCATTTGAAAAGACCCTGTTGCATCACTGACTTGATGGACATGAGTTTGAGCAAGCTCTGGGAGATGGTGAAGGACAGGCATACTGCAGTCCATGGGTCACAAAGAGTTGGACACATGACTGAGAAACTGAACAATAATAAATACTTCATAAAATCACTCATTGTTTTCTTGCTTAGACTAGTTCAAACTTTAAAAGTGGAATATTGGAAATAATTGCCACATGTAAGAGGCTAAGTAAATAATTATTACTTTACATACTGGAAGAGTTTTAAGAAGGACAAGGCATTTCTCCATTTTATTTTTAAAAAATTGGGTTAACTTATCAAGATTTGTGGAAAGTTATCACAGTAAAGATAGATCAGGGTACAATACATCCACTGTCAGGTGTTCTATACAGAACTTTACAGATATCATTACATATATTATTTTATATTACCAATCATATATCACAATCCACATGTGAGGAAACAGTGGCACAGAGACAATGTCTCAAACACAACCCAGTCCTACAGTGGAAATCATTCTCTTGATATAATGTGAAAATTCATCTTGCAAATAGAACTCAATTTTACTAGGACCAGAGAAGGCAATGGCACCCCACTCTAGTACTCTTGCCTATAAAATCCCATGGGTGGAGGAGCCTGGTAGGCTGCAGTCCATGGGGTCACTAAGAGTCGAACACAACTGAGTGACTTCACTTTCACTTTCATGCATTGGAGGAGGAAATAACAATCCACTCCAGTGTTCTTGCCTAGAGAATCCCAGGGATGGGGGAGCCTGGTGGGCTGCTGTCTATGGGGTCACACAGAGTCGGACACGACTGAAGTGACTTAGCAGTAGCAGTAGCAGTTACTAGGACCTAGCTAAAAAGTATGCTGGAGATGGCTGGAGAGTGAAGTTGTAATTGTCCAGTGGAAAACACAATTAACATTCACAGTTTCCCAGGCCTCATTGAGAGACTAAGCTAAAGCAAGGGTCGGGCCCATGCAGATGTTAGTCTGCAACAAAAGTTAGGATTCAGAGGTAAATGTATTATTAAAACAGTGCCAATTTAAGAATTTTATCAATATTCATAACCTTGGTATTTCTGGTAGTCAGGGTCTGACCACGATTTTTTTTTCTCAAAAAACAGCTGTCCAATGGAACATCCTAAGACTGTTTAAATGAGGTAAAATTGGCATATACCCATATGTGAATATTAAAATTAGATCAGTGACTGAGAGCTTTGGCAGCTGGAAAGGGAATAAGAACTTTTTAAGCAAGAAATGAAGATTCAGGGCTTTGGGAAAAGAACAAATAGACCTCTGCTTCCTCCCATGATGAACATAACAGCTGGAATGAAAACAGTTAACCCTGCCTACCATTACAACAATTCATATATAAGCACCATTTTGTTCAAATAATATGCTTATTTTTTGTAAAGTCTTGCATTAATAATAAATTTTGAGACAGAATGCATGTCAAATCAATACAGTTTTTACATGGAAACAACGAGCAAAATGCATGTGCAATGCCTGTGTAAAATGATCACTTACAGTTGTGACCAGCAATGTCAAAAGCGGTGTTCAGAGATACCATAGCAACAAGAGCCTTTCCGCTATAGCAAAGGACTCAATCACTAGGTGAAAGAAGGAATCATTGTAGATATTTGAAAATTTTACTTTAAAAAATACTGCCATCCTCTCCCTTCCACGAAAATTTCATCATTTATTTGAATTCTCAATTTAATTACTTAATACTTTGAAGGGTTCTTCATGGTACATGAGATGCACAGATCTCGGTAAAAGATGAAAATACAAGAGAGCAGCACAGAGCCTGTCGGCTTGGTTTCCCATGTACATACTTCTGTTCCAACAGCCTTAGGTGTTTGTGATTTTCAGAATCTATGTGTTTCACAAGCATCTACATGTTTTATCTTTTGTTACAAGTATTCAAAGTGAAATTCCCTTATAATTTTCTCTAATGGCTTTAATATCTCAACAGAATGATGCATCCTAATATAGATGCTCATTTTAAATGATCAGGATACACCTGCGGTAATTACCGCAGTGAGATTAGTGAGGCCGTCCTATGCTCTGATGGCTTCACATGGTGTTGGTTTAGTGCACTGAAGCACACATAATATATTGAACTCCCTGGTATATCCCACAGACAGCCTTTTACAAAGTACTTGCACACCTGATACTTTTGACCTTGCTCATAACACAGTCTGAACGCATGCACCAAGTCACTTTCAAATAATAGCAATGACATCCTCCTCCACAAACTTACCCATTATGAATCTCATACTCAGTATTTTAGGTGAAATACTTCATAACAAAATGTTAAATAAATTACATAAGTAAACTATAGACTTACGGAACTTTACATCAGAGAAAAACCCAGACACTTGCTGGTCCATTCCAGAAACTGAGAGTCTTCAGGTTTCAAGAAATAAGACATTTCAAGTTTAAAACCTGCATTGCTATCCTATTAATTTTTATGAAATGAAAGCAAGCATCATTTAAATTTTTTACCTCTTTGCTCACACGAAAATGAAAGGAAATAAAAAAGTTATTTTTTTTCTAAACTAATGAACAGTGAATCTTTGGGGATATCTTTGCACTGAGGTTCTCATTAAGAATCATGCCAACAAATTACTAAAATAATCCTCAAAGTAGCAGTAAATAGGTAAGTAAATGAACTTTTTGTTGTAATATATAGGTATAGTGGTAAAACACATGTAACACAAAATGTACCTTTCAACCAACTTAAAAAGAAAATTCAGAGACATTTAAGACACATTGTTGTGCAAACATCACCATTCACTTCTGGGAATTTATCATTATCCCAAACAGAAATTCTGTGCCCACTATATAGTTTTTTTTTTTTTTTTTTTTTAAGAAAAAAAGAATTCTTTCATTCGTATCTGCTCCAGAATCTCAATTACAGGATTTACATGGTTATCAGTGGGGACTATCAATGGGTTATCATGGACTTCAATGGGGAAGTCATTTCTAGGAGGTTTAGATGTCAGGGAAAGAGAATGAGTAATGCAGTTCTTGGGATTCTCTGCTGCCTTGAGAAGCAATCACAAATGGAACACAGGATACTTCCTTCTCCTCTAGAGCAGAGTTTCTCAAGTATAGACCACAGTTTGGGGATCCTCGATAAAATGCAGTTTCCCAGTTTCAACATGAGACCCAGTGACTCAAAGCATCCTTGTGATGTATGTATGTAGAATCCTGAGAGACTATTATTTTCCTTGGTCCTCAGGAGACTGCAATCCATAGAACACTTTGATATATTCTGCTTGTCTACCTGTAACTCTCTCTAATCAGCCTTTGTTTCTCCCTCTGCTCTTCCCTCCAACTACCTCCACTCACACACAATACCTTTTGTGTTTTCCCTTTATTCCCAAGCATTCCTTTAGGTCCCTTTCTGCTGAGAGAGGCGGTGGTTCAAGTAAAGGGAATTACTAGAAAGTTTCAGTCTTAATACAAACCCAAAAGACTAGTTCCTCAGCAAAAGCCCCCACAATAACATTTAGAAATAATTTATCAAAGAAAGAAGTAGCTATGCATTCTCTTCCTTGCCAAGCTGACAATCCTGACCAGAAAAGAATAGGACATGTATATTAAACAGTTTTCTTCAGTGGAGAGTTCTGTTTAGTATAATTCACACATAATCAACTGAATGAGGTTTACAGAGAAGTAAGATTTTTGACTTCCTGAATATCTCTCAAAGTAAAGTTTGAAATTATCAAGTATAAAACTTTATGACTATACTATATTGTCCCAATAATCTATGGGTTGAAAACCTTGGAGTTTTCATTAGGAAATGTACCTCCAGAATATTATAATATCCCATATATGTTTTGATGCACAATCAGAATCTCCTTTGCCTGTTATCTTGCTAAAATTCATGTTGCATTTTCCTTATTAGACTATACGCTATCAAGAGGCTGTGTGCTATGTATCTTTCACAGTCTTTGGGGGAAAAAAAAATCACACTTGATGATGAAAAAAGAAAAGTACTAAGATTTGTGACAAGATCTTGTTAAATGGTACTCAATCCCATAACTTGAACCTCACTTTAACCAACTCAGCCATAAGACAAAATAAGGCAGAAACCACTGTGAAATCACAAATACCAAGTCATCACTGTTAGCAGCCACATTTGATTCTAAACCTGCTCATTTTCCCAAATCCAGAGAAACAGTGTTTACTCAATTGCCTTATTTCTTACTTTTAATAAAAAACATACTTTTTTCTTTGGAATTTTAAACCTTTATTTCTATGTTGACTTCATCTAAAGTTGAACGGTATTACAAAAGAATGTTAGTAGTATACAATTGCCTTTTATAGGAGGAAGAAGAATGGGTAAAAATATTGTACAAATTAATTTTTTCTATATATATATATATGTTTGTATGTGCATCTTATTAATAGATAAAAGTTCAAATTACAAAATGTAATGCTTTTAATAACAATGTTTGAA
>SJYA01002815.1:1750208-1788983 GCA_006410615.1 Neotragus moschatus
CGGGGTGGCGGCCAGGAGGGAGGGGGTATATATATATATTATATATATGATGTCTTTTAAATATATACACACACATATAGCTGATTCTTCATTGTAAAACAGAAAGTAACACAACATTGCAAAGCCATTATATTTCAACTTTAAAAATTGTGGTCAAATCACAAGCCGATTCTTTTGAGGGCAAACCTTTTTTTTTTTTAACTTTTCATTTTGGATTGGTGTATAGCTGATTAACAATGTTGTGGTAGTTTCAGGTGAACAGTGAAGGATTCAGCCATACATACACATGTCTCTATTTAATCTCCCAAACTCCCTTGTGACTTCAAAGATATCAGAGCTTGATCCTTCTGTCCAATTACAATATTCTCAACTTGATTATTTCTCTTTGGGTAGTTAGTTTTATTTTTACTTAAGGGAGAAGGCCATTTTTTTTTTAATTGTGGTAAAAACAAAAACAAACAAAAAATACCTAGATTTGAACTCTGCTCCTGCTATTTACTTGACATGTGACAACAGAGAAAGTAACTTCTTTGAGCCTCAGGTTTATCAAAAAGAGCTACGAGCCTCACATAAAGAGCCTCACAGAGTTATAGGATATAGAAATGCATGCACATAAATCACTTAAAACATTTTATGTATTTTCCATATTCATGCCTATTAAACACGACTCTTCCAAGTAACTTCTAGATTTCAATTAGGTTTATAAATATATTTTCATATAATTTTCTTGCCAAGTCAAATCATTCTAATGATTTTGCATACTAACCAAACTACAATTCACCTTTGTTATAGTTTTGGCTATTTCACAATACTAACCTTCAAGTCACACATACTTATCTATTTCTCTCAGGCATTATGAGTCTGAATTTATTTCTTTTTCAAATCATAATCCACCAAATGTCCTAAAATCCTTTCACATGTCTTAGATTTTTTCCACTTATTTTCTTATTAGAAGAATGATAATAACATGAAATGTACAAAATTTTTCCTATCTCTGCCTGTAAAAAACTATGTGATCATGAAAAGGTCTTTGAAATGAACTTCAATTTCCTCATCTTTAAAATGTAATTGATTGTATTTTGCCTCACTACTTCATTTATTTCTTTTATAATGAGGTTTTACATGTGAAAGTACTTTATAATCACCAAAACCAACAAAAAGCAGCTATCAATACTTCAGTTGAAATTTCTGCTATTTTTTCTTGATTAGTCTTTTGAATTTTAGTGGCAAATAAATGAACACCTTTTCCCCAATATAGTTCTAAATTGAAAGGTATTCAGAGTTGACATCCAAGTTCACAATAGGTAACAAATTAATTTGGAAAGTTCCAGACATTTTTTTATTCTATAACTTGATGCTTCTAACTTGAATCATTTTCCTTTTCTTGGCAAGTTAATCACATAATTACAAACTAGCAGATTATTTTATGCAAGAAGATTCCACAAATTAGGTCACTGTCATTTATCATTACCATTTCTTTTCAAAACATATCAAATCTTACGATCTGTTAACTTCAGTGTATATCATTTTATATCCCTTAAATGAACATTGTGAATCATGCAAAGATGTAATCAGGAAAAAATTAAAATTTATTGTATAGTACAATCATGAATATCTTCAATGATCAAGGCCAGTATAAGAATAACACCANTTACCATTTCTTTTCAAAACATATCAAATCTTACGATCTGTTAACTTCAGTGTATATCATTTTATATCCCTTAAATGAACATTGTGAATCATGCAAAGATGTAATCAGGAAAAAATTAAAATTTATTGTATAGTACAATCATGAATATCTTCAATGATCAAGGCCAGTATAAGAATAACACCACCACCACAATGGTAATGTTTTAGAACTCCTAGAGAAGAGGGAAACAGATTTAGTTTGGGTTATGCCCCTTTTACAGGCTGGGGCTTCACAGGAGGAAGAAATAAACTGATTCGAGACTGCTTTTTAATATACTCCTCTATGCACGACCATTACCCCCACCCAGCTCCATCAAGTGCATAAACACACATGATTGATTCTGAAAGAACAGAAGCCTGACATTCACAAGAGATAAATACCAATTTGGTAACAAAATAAGATGGAAATACTGATACTTTGAAGTTTTAAAGATCTCTGTCTAAACCCCTTTTTGCCTAAAAAAAAAAATGTTATGAGCTAGAGGAAAATGAATCACAAGCTCATACTGCAATTACAAATGAAGGCAAATTGGTATTTTGTAATTTCTAGGCTAAAACCATGCCAGAACAAAATCCTTTCCCAAACAGAATCTCTACTGGAAAGCCACCAGAAGCCATATATGGACAAAACTATTCCAGCAGAAGGCGGATGTTCAGAGCCTGGGTGAATTCACAGGACACACACACAGGGCAAGTAACCCTTCGACAACAATTCACTTTGTACAGTGCCAGAGATCAATGGGACCCCGAGAACATCTGCACAACCATCTCATTTTACACAGATGAACACTCAGGCCAGGGCAAGTAAAATGACTTGTCCTGCCCAAACAGCTAACACACAACAGAGCCTATACAGAAGCTTCTGGCTCCCATTCTCTTTGCTCTCTCCACAACCCTGCTGCTCCATGTCAATGCTGATACGGTTTTTCTTTCCCAATCTCATGAATGTCTCCCAATAATGCCCCTGATTTGCGGGCCCTAAAATAAAGAAATTGATTCGTGATAACTAAGTTAACTCAGCTAAGATTAAGAATCAATAGTATGTCTCTTCCTTTATAAGCAAGTCTTACATAAAACAAAGTTGTAGTTTTTGTCCAGAATTCCTGTATTGTGCCTGTAAAGGAAGGAGATAAACTGATTAATCACAAAAGTATCTGGCACATTGCCATGGTGACTGTAAAAAATGCTGAACAGATTTTTCTATTAATTTAAAGGATTTACTGGAGCTGGGAAGGCATGCTACATACAAAATCAGAATACAATAATTAAAGGACCAGAAATGGAAACTTCCGTAACAAAAATGCTCAGAAAAATATGTACACTAAAGAATATATGCATAAAATGCTTACTTTAAAATCACTATAGAATATATACAATTATGGTTTTAGTCAACTAATAATTATGATAAAATTAACATTGTAGAAATAAGAACAATAGGAATTAGTATATAATACATATATATATGATTGATAAAAAATATAAATTACCTGGTATTTTAAAAATACTGATTTTAACCCTCTGGGTTTAATTTTTAATAAAGATCCTAAAATCAAACTGTTTTAGTATGCAAAATAACTCATTTCTGCTTACTTCAATTCATAATGAAAATAAAGCATATGAAGCTTACTGGTGATGCCCCAGATTGTATAATCCTACAAAAGACATTAACACAAGCTCTAAAAATCTAATTAAATTTTAGAGTGCTAGTAATGTCGCCATAAGGCCCATGTAAGCTATTATCTACATTAATAAAAATTACATTCAGACTATATTCCTACATGAATAATAATATCCTTGGTTTCAAGGTCATTCTTATTTCCTTATTTAAGGACATTTCTTCTCTAGTCTCATAAATAAAATTGATTAATCATGAATGTGAAAACAAAATCCCTTCTCATCTATCTTCACATTCTTATCTTAGGTCACTTGCAAGGGACTGAACATCCTTCTCACTTTGGGGGACACAGTTCCCACCTTGGCTCCTCTCTACCCTTCCTGACTTGCTGCTCCCAAGAAAGTAAGGGCTCTGTCATCTCCATCTTGTGTTCCCTAACAACCTGAGAACAAGCTGGGCCCAGCTTGGTTTCAGCTTCCTTCCATTAGCAGAGACGACAGTCTCCCACATGTGAGCCCAGTTTGGTCTTCTCTATGCTTCAACATCAGTGCCTGCAACTGTTTCAGTTGAGTCAAGGTAGACTCTTCTGGGACAGGTTATCTTTCATTCAAAGCTGGGAAAGGGAGGATGTTGGTCCAGGCTAAATTCATTTGTTCCATTTTAGCAAAGAGCCTGTACACTGGGAATGATTCAGTCTCCATTAATGTAACCTTGAGAGGTACTTGTCCTCTTAGGTTCTCTTTCAACTAGGAAGAACTGGGAAGGGAGACAGGACATGGTTAACAAGCCCTTCATCCCTCCAAGAAATCTCACTGTGAAATTACCATATTCCATTTGCCAGAAAAATAGCACAGTAATGCATACAAGAATCAACATTGCCTTCATAACTTAAAAAAACCCAAACGTATCTATTCTCACCCAACCCCTCATACACACACTTGATTGATATTTTAACATACAAAGAAAATATATATTATTTAAAATGAATTATAGAGGAACTGCCTGGAAACAAATCAGTTTTTTTCTAACTCATTCTCTAAGAAATCATGTGTTTTCTTTTTCTCCCATGTTTATTGACTACATGTCATGGTCTGATATCCTATTATTTATCAGTATCATAAATTTATCACTTATCATAGGTCTTAGGGTACATTTTCCTTCCATCTGCTTGGTCTCTGGGCTTACTGATGGGGTCTCTCAAGCCATTCCTGTAGGCTCATTCCCTGACTGCTGCTCACTATAGACTGATTTGCCTCTTCTTGTTCATAAAATTGTTTTCAAATAGTGATCCTGAAAGTAATAATCTTTTTCTCCATATTTTTTCCATCTTTGAATCCAGCATGTCCCAAACATCATCCTAGCTTGGGAAAACATGCAAGGGTTTAAGGTTTTCCTTAGCTCTCAGCATGACCCTTTGACTAGAGTTAAATAGGTGATATGTGCTCTCTCAAAACAGTGATCTTTTGTTTGGAAGTGAAAACAAGAGTGATAATTGGAAAAAGCAAAACATTAATTTGAGTTGGACTGAAAATTTGAATCATCTTGCAGTACAAAGGCAAGTGATGATAAAACAGCAGCTCATAGCTACATGGTACTTCATCATTCACATAATGCCCTCATATACATGCTCATCTAATCTGCATACCAACACAAATTAGATTTGATCATCGTCACTTAACAGATGAGGACATCTGGGCTGTTGGACAGCCAGAGCAGACTTAACAGAGGAAGTAATATATTCTATATCCTGTCAGAGTTGGTGCTCAGAAATATTTGCTAAGTGGGTGTGATACAGCTGCCACCACTATGGTAAATAGAATATCGTGCATGCTGTTTGTCTGAGATCCACTCAGAGAGCTCTCTCGTCTATCTCTGAGTGACTCTGGGAGAGGAGAGACTATCAGTGTGGAAGTTCTGGCATGTGATCCAGAGTTGCTAGTACTCCATGTCCATTCAGAACTTCAGATATCTTTTGTTCTGTAATTTAGATACTGGAGGGGAAAAAGGGTAATCCTCAAATGCATTCAAGCTGTGTTTCTATAACCTGCAACTGCAAAGTCCTACTGTTGCACACATCTCTTCATCACTCCAAATGGGAAAGAATGATGTCCTAAAGACCTGAGTTATTCTCCCTTCTACCTGTCAACTCATTTGTTCTCTGCTCCTGAGAGAGGAATATATTTACCCAATGCTCTGGTTCAGGATTCTCTGGTTACTTGAACTTTGATTAGTGATGTTTCTATTGTTCCCACATTACCCGCACTGTACTTGTAACTAATTCCTCTTGTGTGCCCCTGAACTGTTCTCTCACCAGCAGTCTTTGCTGCCTGCTCTGAGCTTGGCTTTATTCTCATCCTCCTAGAGGACCGTATGTCCACCTGATGATCTTACTGTTAGTACCTATGATCCCATGTACCATAATTTTTCCTGCATTTTCATGCAAAACTTTATTTCAGGCAATTATTTTAAGGGAAGTATATTGCAGAGGTGAAGCACATTTGTTTTTGTTTCAAATAGGCCTGGACCTAGCTACTGATTCTATCCTTTTTGAGCTAAATACCCTATAGTAAGCCACTTACCTAGAGCAAACCTATATTTCTGCATTCTTAAAATTAAGATAATAATACTATCCACCCTTAATTTGGATTTTGAGGGATTGAAAAAAAATTTCATCTTAAGTACATATTACAAATCCAAACACATAATAAGCCTTAATAATTTAAAGCTATTTATTGAGTATACAAACTATATATATGTGATAATCATATATGTATGATTATATATCTGAAGATAGAGATCACATATATCTTAAGATATAGATATACAGATATAGATGTGTATATTTTGAGATATCTATATCTACATATCTATATTTTGAGATATCTATATACATATATATGCATATATATAAAATTACCATATATATGACAGTGAAGTATACCTCCTATATTCTACTGAGTCTTGAGATACAGATAAACAGAATAAAAATGTTGTTGTGGAGATTATAATAGTACAGACAGATAAATAAGCACACAAAAGGATGTCTAATATAAATACAAAAAATTTAAATATGAGAAGTTAATCATAAACACTGATTTTGAGGCTATTTGAGGAGTTACTACTTCCGCTCTAATGATTTGGACTAAATCACTGATAGAAAAATAATTATTATATCTTTATTACAACACTAACTCTTAAGGAGACTAAATGATTAGAATATGACACATTTTATGATTGGTGAGCAACATTTCAACCTGCTAGACATGTGATTAGAATCTAGTATATTCAGGGCAATTTGTTCAGACTCTTTAGATGGGGGAGGAAGGGCTGTAAAGGCAAATTATACCTAAGAACAACTAATAAGGAAATAGATGTTAAGTAGAACACATAATATGATGACTGGGAAAAAAAAGAAGAGTCATTTTTATAGAAATCTTTCCATCAAGGAAAGAATCACAACAAGAATACAAGCCCTCACCAATATTTTCTTAAACTTAAGCATTAATTATGACCTGCTTTCTATTGTATCATCAAAGGTAAAAAACTGGGGCTTCATGATGAACCAATGAAGAATTAAGGACAAAATCAGTCTGCGTTACAAAAAGGACTTGATATGGGAAATAAACTTTATGAGCAAGAGATTAAAGGCAGGAAGAATAATTAGGAGGTGACAACAAAAATCCTGGAGATAAATGACAAGAGTCTGAAACTCAGATGGTGACAGTAGTGATACAGAAAAATAAAATGAAGGGACAATATTTTTGCAAATTTAAGCTTAAAAGATTTTCCCATTGTTGGTTTACATAACAAACAGTGCTTTTATTTTTTAAAAATACATCGCTGTAATAAACTGAAATATAAAATAACATAAAGCAATTATTTTGAGAGGCCTGAGTACCTAATGTCCTTATGTAAATTTGGATAGGCACACACATGTATTTAAACATACCCAGGTAAAACACACACACACACACACACACACACAAATATTTTTACTTACTGAATACATAGTATGGTTCTAATCACCGTTTTCAAACATCATTGCCCTGACTTAGACAGATACGTGATTCTCAGAGCAGTAGTTATTTCTTCCTGCTCATTGACTAACAGACACATAATACACGCAGAAAGACAGTGGTATTTCTTCAGTAGTTTGACTATTTATGAAAGTGAAAGTCGCTCAGTTGTGTCCAACTCTTTGTGACCCCATGGACTATACAGTCCATGGAATTCTCCAGGCCAGAATATTGGAATGGGCAGCCTTTCCCCTCTCCAGGGGATCTTCCCAATCCGGGGATCAAATCTAGGTCTCCACAATGCAGGTGGATTCTTTACCAGCTGAGTCACAAGGGAAGCCCAAGAATACCAGAGTGAATAGCCTATCCCTTCTCCAGTGGATCTTCCTGACCCAGGAACTGAACCAGGGTCTCCCGCATTGTAGGTGGGTTCTTTAAGAATGGATTGCATTAGGGAAGCCCTATGACTCTTTCATAGATTCCTGGATTCCCGTGTATTTTAGTAAAGCTGTCGTGTGTTCTTTTACTATTACTGGGCCTTGCATGTAAAATAACATTCTGGATACAGCAGAAGCTGGCCATGATTAATCAAAACATGCAATCATTTAACTGGCCATAATTTTTGGTATCTTATGCAGGTACTTACAAATGAAAATACTAGTAGTAACTTGCTCATATCATGTGTAAGTGCTCCTGTAGCAAAAAAAAAAATATACACTAGGATTCTAGGTAACTTGAGCCAGACAACTTGAAGTTGAATTCTAGTTCCATCTCCTACTAAAGTAACTCATCCTGGGAAAGTTAACAAAATTTCTTGTTAAATTTTCTCTTTCATCAAAGTAAATAAATGTTTATAAGTATATATAATATACATGTGATAATTATATGTTGAGTGTGCATACAAATGTTAAAATATACAATATACATATATATTAAGAGAGGAGAATATATAAAATCTTAGAACAATTCTTATTATAATTTAAGCACTAAATAATTATGTTACTATTTTCTTTGTTATTACTACTGCTGCTGCTGTTATTATAGCTTCCTCTGTGATTTTAGGCAAGTTGAAGATAATATGATAACCTGTTATTTGCAAGAAACCTCAAGATTCTAGGTTTGGGGTGAGTCTCTTTCATGAAAGACTTTTTTCCAGGGTACTTGACAAAGGCTTGGTGACACAGCATTAACAACAATTAGAGATGTAAGGGCTATCAAAACAATCTTGATATGACCAAGTCTCTGCTTTCCAGAGACTTACAGTTAGAAGAGAAAAGACAAATTCCTCTAATAAGGACTATATAGTATTTGGTTCTTTTATACGTCTGAGTAGTATTCCACTCTGTGTGTGTGTGTGTGTGTGTGTGTGTGTGTGTGTGACAGAGAGAGAGAGACAGCAAGAGAGCATGTGCCTATGAAGACACATATATTTCTCACATCTTTATCCGTTTATCTATTGATGGAAATTTAGGTTGCTTCTATGTCTTGGCTATTATAAACAGTGCTGCCATGCGCATTGGATGTACATGATTTGCAGCAACATGAACAGATCTAGAGATTATCATTCTAGGTAAAGTGAGTCAGAGAAAGACAAATATCATACAATATCACTTAGGTGTAGAATCTTAAAAATATGATACTAAAGAACCTATTTACAAAACAGAAACAGATTTGAAACAACAGAAGGAAATCTTACATTTTAAATTTAGTTGATAGATTACTTTTGAAAACCTTGCAAAGAATGAAGCCCACTTGCTCTCTCCCTACCCCAGGAAAGGATCTGCAAATGTTAGCAAAATTGCTAAGAATGGCTTTTCTTCAGATTTGCTCCTGGAGAGGCCAATCCATGCCTAAACTATGAGTAAATGGAGAGCTTAGACCATCTGAAGTCAAATGATGGAGACTCAGTAGGGCTGATGCCTGAATCTTAATTCCAGTTCTATTCCTTGTTTGCTTTGTGAGTACGGTTAAGTCATTCACTTTTCTGAGGTTCAATTGTACATCTGTAAAAGAGGATGTAACCACTTTTGTTGGTGATGCTGTTGTCCCTTTGATTATTCTCTGCTTATTTATGATGCAACACTTACTAATCTACGACCCTTAAAAGTAAAGGAAATTAGATGAAAGAAAGATGATGCTTCTTCCATTAGAAGCATCTCCCCCACCATTGCAATGAGAGTTTCTTCAACTTGCTTTAGCCCCTCAAGACATATTTAGCACTGTCAATTTGAGAGCAAAAATTGATGAGAACTGAACCTACAAGATACTGATAGCATGAAGCAAAACATATGCTGATGTGACTCATCTAAGTATCAACCCTAAGTAAACTCTGTGTTTATTTATAGCTGAGGTATTTTACGCTCAGAGAAACAAGCCCCAAATCAGATTCTGAATTCAGTTCAAGGAATGAGGGTGCAGGTATGAATGAGTTGCAGAATGATGTACTGGAAAATGAGTTTACTGAATTTGAGTGAAAGGAATCAGGGAGAGAATGAGAAAATAATTGGGATGCATAAAGCCAGCCCTTTAAGAAAGATGCCAGTTAAATGGGATGGTGACAAAAAATTCTTTAAAGCTCTGGAGGCTATGGGAGAGAAAAACAGATTCTGCATTCAAGTCATATTAACATCACATTTGTTTATCTTCGCACCAGTGTGGCATGGCTCACTGTAGCATATATACAGCAGTCTAACTTGGTATGCTAATAAAAGCAGGAGTGTGTGCAGCAGAAAAGGGGGCTTATTCTTCCCATTATGGATGAAAATGCACAGGAAAAAAGACTACTGAAAAAAATATCTCCCTCTTTTCTGGCTTATGGTACCCTTCCCTATGGTCTCTTCAAGGTGACAGGGCATTCTGAGATTTGAATCTCCTCCAGATCTCCAGGAAAATTAGAGAATTATACAATCTAAGAACTCAACCAAAATAAAAATGGGAATAGAATTTTCCTTCATTTATCTATCTAGGCAGTCTGATCAGTGAGTAACTAGTTCAGTATGTTCTACATAGTGTGTGTGTATGTGTGTGTGTGTGTGTGTGTGTGTGTGCCCAATCATATCTGACTCTTTGAGGTCCCATGGACTGTAGCCCACCAGGCTCCTCTGTACATGGAATTTTCCAGCCAAGATTACTGGAATGCATTCCTATTTCCTATTCCAGGGGATCTTCCTGAGCCAGGGGTTGAAACCACATCTTAAGCATTGACAGGCAGATTCTTTAACAATGAGTCACCTGAGAGGTCCTAGTATGGTCTCTGCTGGGTTCTAAAGGAGAGAGTAAAAGGACCTAAGTGTAGTCACTTTCTTCAAGAACTGCACAAGCAGATAAGGGAGAGACATGCAAACAATGTGGGTAACTCTGAGTTCCGTGCAAAGCCTTAAATTTATCTGGAACATGACCTGAGTGTGAACAGAGAAGAAGTGGTAGAAGCGATGGGATTTTAGAACTCTACTCAAATACATGCCTCGAAAATACCAGGACAAGGGTGCCAGCTTTAAGCTGAAAAGGATCAAGGAACAGAGGTTAAGTGCTGAATCATTCAAAAATAAATGCAAATAAAAATTACTCTATTACTATTACTGCTGCTATTATTCATGAAGAATCTAGCCACAATCTCCAAGTCTTTCTTTGAGCTTATATTTGAAAACTCTATGATGATTTTTAGAGGTAATTCAAGAAGAGTAAGGGGGGTTCTAAAACTTAAGAATACACCTCCCACTGAGATAATAAAAGGAAACACTTCAGGCATCAAAACACTGATTTCTTCTGACAAAAAAATAATCTTCAAAGAAGGGTTATTTAGATAAAATGTGCTATGTTTTACAACCATATTATTTTATGCTTGAGCATATTAGCATATATATGGACCCATTACAGAATTTGGTCATAACTCATATTTCTTAAAACTAAATTAATGTCTTTAAAGCACATATATTTTCAAGATACTTCAATGTTACTAATTCAACATTTCTGGGAACTTAGAAGCTACACTTTTTGCTTTTTTAAAAATCTCAGTTTCCCAGGTATAGACAACCATAGCAAAGATTTTTACAGTTATACTCTTATATCCTTCATTTTACTCTTTTCCAGGCTGATTAAAAAACACAAATGGCTGTCACATGTACACTTCCAAGTAGCAGCACCTGGATTTGATGGGACCCTGTATTAGAGAGGATCTGCAAGGATGCTCAGGTCTCCTCTGTCCAGCAAAGAGGCTATCACCAAGCCCACAAGTACCTACTGGGCTCCAGGGCCCTGCTGAAGGGGGATTAACCAGGTTATGGTCATTCTGTCTGTCCCATCCCACTGTTTTAGGAGAGTTCACGTCTGATCCTCTGACTTTTGAGCTGAGGAATCTGGCTTAACACTATCGTTCAGAATTGGTTATTGGATGGAAATACAAGTCTACATAGACAGTCATATTCAAGATGTCAAGCCAATCGATTTTCTTAACCCAAGGAGAGGAAGAGGAAAATGGCATAACTGTCAAAGCATGAGGCATGGGGAATCCTACTCAACTAGCTGTCAAAAGAAACAAAAGCAACAGCAACTATCCACATGTGTAACTCTGATATTAGAAAAGCAAAGCAAAACCCACAAGCAAACAGCAGGGCTGTGGGGCCACTAATCCATTTGTCTCACCGTGTATCCATCCAATATTTACGGAGGGACTGACTGATGCTCATATGGCAGAGCATGGGCTAACAAATGAGACATGATGTAAAAAAGTCCCACCATGATTTTTCACGGAACTTAAAAAACANAGAGGGGGTTATACGTGTCACCAGGAACCAGAAAGAAACCAACTCATTAATTCTACTGAAGAGACACTTGTCAGAAGCATCTCTCTGATGAAATATCTTCCTTTAAAACCATTCAACTCTTAGAGAATTCTAAGTAAATTATTCTTTCAAAGGTAAGCTCCTATTAGTGTATAAATTACTTCTCCTAAGTATATTATTAAAAAGACTCAGAAGTGTTTCCTCCTCTCTAGGGTATATTTCTTCAAAGTGCAGAAATCTCATTGGGAACTAAACTTGAAAAAAAAAAAAAAAAGAAAGAAAGAAAGAAACAGGGCACCCTCCCTAACCATTTCAAAAAAGGTAATTTAAGAATCTTGTCAGTCACACTGTGATGGTTTTGAGGTACCAATTTGACTGGAATAAAGCATGCCCAGGTAGCTGGTAAAACATTATTTCTTGGTGTGTCTATGAGGGTGTTCGTGGAAGACATTAACATTTGAACTGGTGGACTGAGTAACGAAGATCTCCCTCACCATTGTGGGTGAGCTTCATTCATTCTATCAAAGGCCCGGATAGAACAAAAAAGAGAGAAAAAGGAGGAAGTTACCACTCTTGGTTCCCTCTAGTCTCACCGCTTCAGTGAGGTCATTTCATCTCATCTCCTCCAGCCCTTGGACTGTCATTTAAACCATCAGCTCCTCTGGTCCTCAGGCTTTCCAACTTGAACTGCATAATACCACTGGCTTTCCTGCAAGCCCAGGTTCCAGAGAACAGAATATGGGACTTCTCAGCCTTCAAAATCAATCTCTCTCTCCTTGTATGTGTGTATGTATGTACATATGTGTGAGTGTATGTATGTGTGTATATATATATATATTTATATTTGTTTTCTCTTACAGGCTTTGTTTCTCCTAACATACACACACACCTAGAAGTAAACTTCTAAATCTTACCTATCAGAGAAATAGGAGTAGTGGATAAATCATTATTTAAATGGCACTATTAAAGTACCCAACTAGTTTAACGCCTATGTAATAGAATAAATCTAACCAAGCTGGATATTATCAAGGTCCTAAATTAAACTGCCTTTTCTGTGGGATCTAATTCACAAAGCTTCTAAAATAAACTATCCAAATGTGTTGAATGGAGTTAAATGACAAGTTTATGGTACGTCAATATTTAAGAGATAGGAGATAAAAGAAATAGAGAAAAATAAGGGTTAAAATCCTGCTACTGTTCAAAAAATGTCTTGAAATTCAGCAAGATACTTTGTAGATAGCAAGACAATCCTCAATTTTAACTAAGACCTGGATTTTCTTCATTTTATACTCAGAAACAATCCATTTTAGCTCGTGGGTTGTGTTTGTTTAAATCTTTATGGTCCATTAGTTACTGTCTATTTTTGTTGTTATTATTGTTGTTAGGGTTCAGTTCCAGATGATTGTAAAAAGGCAACTTGATGAATTCCATTGTGGATCTTGTTAGATTTAACAAAAGTATAACAGAGAAGGCAAAAACAATGATAATAAAAAATGACACAGGGGGTAGAACAAGATGGCGGAGGAGTGGGTGGACGTGGAGTACATCCCTTTCCATGGATACATCAGGAATACACCTTCAGACACAGAAGTGCATACACCAGCTGAGAGCAGACAGGAGTACTTGACCAGAGGAAAATAAAATATACACCAATGCAAAACTTGGTAGGATGAAAGAACTAGGGGGGAAAACAGGAGTGTTAGTAGGACTGGAACTGCCCTCAGCGGGTGGGGAAACTGAAGCAGGGGTCCAATCCCCACATCAGTGCAACTGTCTGAGTCAGAGGAGAAATATTTAAGGCTGAGAGTGAAACAGCTGGACTTCAAGGATATCCAACAAGTCCATTCTAGAGGAGATCAGCCCTGGGTGTTCTTTGGAAGGAATGATGCTAAAGGTGAAACTCCAGTACTTTGGCCACCTCATTGGAAAAGACTCTGATGCTGGGAGGGATTGGGGGCAGGAGAAGAAAGGGACAACCAAGGATGAGATGGCTGGATGGTATCACTGACTCGATGGGCATGAGTCTGAGTGAACTCCAGGAGTTGGTGATGGACAGGCAGGCCTGGTGTGCTGTGATTCATGGGATCACAAAGAGTTGGACATGACTGAGCGACTGAACTGAACTGAACTGAAGGGGAATGAAAATCAGACAGTCCTTGTCACAGCCATACATACCCCAGATAGTGCAGCAGCTGGGACCTGGAGTTCAGGGATTGCTCCAGCTCTCTGCTGCTGTTGCCTGCAGAGAGACACATTGAGGGGAGGTAAGGGAGGAGAATGTGGTGGGAAATGCCTGTGGAGGAAAGCTGGGCAGCCATGGAAGCAAGGCGATAGTGCTGAGTCACACACTGGGAGTGGAGCCATCATCATAGCCTCCCTCCCCCAACACACCATCATTGGCAGCTGAACAATAGAAAGGCTGGCCCACCAAACGCATCTGATGCACTGTACTACAGAGTAGGACCCTACCTAGGGTGCTCCTTTTAGTGACTGATGGACCAAACTACAGAGTAGGACCCCGCACAGGGTGCCCTTTGAAGTGCTTGACTTGCCAATCTACAGTGTAGGACCCCAGCCAGGGGAACCCCCTCTATTACCTGATGCACCAAACAACAAAGAACGACCCCAGGAAGGCAGCCCTTTAAGTAATGGGTCTAAATGGGTAGCGCTAGAGAGCAAGACCAACCAAAGAGGCCTTCTGCTTGCCAGCTACAAGAGGTTCAAAAAAAGACTCTGATAGGGCCATAACTCCTGCAGTGGAGGCAGTCTGTGTCCTTGCATACTTGGCACTGCCAGGGTCCCTGCAAGCTGAGCAGCTTCATCATCTTCATGATCTCACTGGGGCAGACCTGCCATAGGCAATAAAAGTCTTGTGTCTATGAGCCCAGGGTCACTTCAGTGGTGTCCAACGCTTTGCGACCCTGTAGACTGTGATCTGTCAGGCTTCTCTGTCAGGCAGAGGGGTTCTCTAGGCAAGAATACTGGAGTGTATTGGCCAATATTGGTTACCCTTCTAGAGCACTATATTTCCTGCTAGCCACTATATTTCTAGCTGCCAACTCCCCTGAATACCTGGTGCTGCCAGAACCCCTGCTACCCAAGCAGCTGCACCATCTTCACACCTGGCCCTCAGAGAGGCAAACCCAAGTCCTCCAGAGCAGTCCACCAGGAGCAAACCCTAGTGGACGATCCATATGCAGAGGTGGAAATAAAACCACAACTGAAACCCAGGGGCAGTGTGACTGAGGAAGAAGACCCCAAGTCCTCCCACCAGTTGTACAAGCTGCAAATTAAATCCACACAACCAACTAGGCAGACTCTGTGTCTATGGAATACATAAAAGGTCATTGAGAGCTCCCACAAAATAAAACTCACTAGCTCTGATAGGTGTGGACACTGGAGGCAAGAACATACAGGAGTAGGACCAGATGAGAATGTGAACTGCCCCCACAGCAGATTCAGAGATCAGCACAGTGTTAGAGGGCATCCGAGGTGGGGAGGAGGTGAACTGTGACTCCCAGCGAGGGAAAGGACTCTGACAGCAGTGACTCAGTTTTGACTTGTTCTGTAGATTTGTTTGGATTTTCTTTCTTTCTTTTTTCCTTTCCACCACCTCTGTTGTAGTTATCGATTTTATTGGCACTATGAAATCTAATTAAGATTTTGTGCTTTTCTTTTCTTTTCTTTCTCAGTCACATTTTTCATTGTTGTCATAAACCTCTGCCTCTATGTTGGGCTTTTGCAGTTCTGAGGAGTCTTCCATTTTTTTTTTTCCTACTCTCTTAATTTTAATTTTTAATATTTAATATCTTAAACCTATCATTATTTTTTCTACATTTATTCTTTTGTTTTCCTTGCCTACAGTCCCTATCCCCTTGCAATTAATCTTTAATATATGTAAATCTTCCTTATCTACCTCTATTTAACTTTGCATATCTATTCTTCTTTTCCTTTCTACATATACAGTACCTTTGTTTTAATTGCTTTATTCCCCAATTGGCACCTTGCTTTAGTTTTGTCTTCCAGTTTGTGCTTTAGTGAGTTTTGTTCTGGTAGACATAATTTCTGGTGTTCTTTGTTCACTGGGTCAATTTATTATACTTTATTTTTAATGGACTGTTACGATTTTGCTTACAGGGGTATATGTATATCAATCACATTTTTTGGTGTTGTTATAAACTTCTGCATGTACATTGGGCTTTTGCAGTTCTGAGGAGTTTTTCTTTTTTCCCCCCATTTTTCTTTCTCCTTTTTTTTTTTCTCTTTTTTATAATTTTAATTTTTTTAAACTTATTATATTTTTTCTACATTTATTCCTTTGCTTGCCTTTCATACTGTTCTTTTCTCTTTGGAGTTAATCTTTAACGTATATAAATCTTCTTCATGTATCTTTATTTAACTTTGCATATCTTTCTTTCTTTCTTTGTTTTCTTTCCTTTGCTCTCAACATATTTGTTAGTTTTGTTTTCATTGCTTTATTCCCCACTTGACAACTTGTTTTATTTTTCATTTCCAGCTTTTGCTTGAGATAGTTTTGTTCTTAACTGGTAAATATAATTTTTTAATTTACTTTGATAAATTAAAGCTGGATAAATCTGCTATACTCTATATTTGTTGGGCTGTTTTGACTTTGCTCACGGGTATATACATACATGTGTATATTCCATTATTTTAATTATTATTTGCCTGATTTTGTAACTGCCATTTGTCTGAGGTTCATCTTTGGTCTCTTATTTGTGGATATTTATTTTATCTCATTTAATGCCATAACAAAACACTTGTGGAATCTTCGCTCCTGACCAGAGATCAAGCCCTGGGCCTTTGCAGTGGGACCAGTGACGCTAAGACCCTAGACTATCAGAGAACTAACTAGGGAGCATCAAATAGTGAGAACTTACACAAAGAATACCACTTGAATACAAGACTTGGCATCACCCAACCACTAGTAGCAACTTGTGCAAGACACCTCATCTAAATGACAAACATAATAAAAATACAAACCCAATCACAAGCAGACAGGATTACCACCTCACTCAGCCTTGCCCATCAGAGGAAAAACAAACAAAAACTCAGCACAAATCTTACTCTATATGAAGCTTACACAAACCACTGAACCAGCCTCAGGAGGGCAGAAACCAAAAGGAAGGAAGAATTCAACCTTCAAGCCTGGGAAGGGAAGAACTCAAACACAGTAAGTTAAAAAAAAAAAAAGGCAGAGAAATACTGCAAAAATGAAGGAAAAACTAGAAACACAGAAGTCCAAATAAATGAAGAGGAAATAGGCAAACTACCTGAAAAAGAATTCAGAATGATGATGGTAAAGATGACCAAAAACCTTGAAAACAATTAACAAAGACCTAGAAGAATTAAAGAACAAACACACAGAGATAAACAAGACAATTACTGAAGTTAAAAACACTCTGGAAGGAATCAATAGAAGAATATCTGAAGCAGAAGAATGAATCAGTGAGCTGGAAGATAAAATGGTGAAAATAACTTCTGAAGAGCAGAATGGGTAAAAAGAATGAAAGAGCTGAGGATAGTCTCAGAGACCTCTAGAACAATATGAAATGCACCAATATTCAAATTATAGGGGTCCCAGAAGAAGAAGAGAAAAAAGAAAGGGTATGAGAAAATTTTTGAAGAGATTATAGTTGAAAATTTCACCAACATGGGAAAGGAAACAGTCAATCAAGTCCAAGAGGCACAAAGAGTCCCACACAGGATAAACCCAAGGAAGAACACGCTAAGACACATACTAATCAAACTAACAAAGACTAAACACAAAGAAAGAATATTAAAAGCAGTAAGGGAGAAGCAACAAGTAATATACAACAGAAACCCCATATGCTTAACAGCTGATCTTTCAGCAGAAACTCTGAAGGCCAGAAGGGAATGGCAAGATATATTTAAAGTACTGAAAAGGAAAAATTTATAACCAAGATTACTGTACCTGTCAAGGAGGTCATTCAAAATTAGTGGAGAAATAAAAAGCTTTTCAGACAAGCGGAAGTTAAGAGAATTCAGTGCCACCAAACCAGCTTAACAACAAATGTTAAATGGACTTACATAGTCAAGAAATAAAACAGAAGAAAAAAGATCTCAAAATCGACCCCAAAACAATTAATAAAATGGCAACAGGAACATATATATCNGCTTTTCAGACAAGCGGAAGTTAAGAGAATTCAGTGCCACCAAACCAGCTTAACAACAAATGTTAAATGGACTTACATAGTCAAGAAATAAAACAGAAGAAAAAAGATCTCAAAATCGACCCCAAAACAATTAATAAAATGGCAACAGGAACATATATATCAATAATTACTTTAAATGTAAATAGATTAAATGCTCCAACCAAAAGACACAGACTGGCTGAATGGATACAGAAGCAAGACCCATATATAAACTATCTATAAGAAATACACTTCAGATATAAAGACACATACAGACTGAAAGTGAGAGGAAGGAAAAATATATTCCATGCAAATGGGAAGTAAAAGAAAGGTGGAGTAGCAACCTCATATCAGACAAAATAGACCTTAAAATAAAGATTACAAGTGATAAGGAAGGACATTACATAATGATCAAGGGATCAATCCAAGAGGAAGACATAACAATTGTAAATATCTATGCACCCAACACAGGAGCACCTCATTACATAACACAAACACTAAGAGACATGAAAGGAGAAATTTCCAGTAACACAATAATAATAGGAGACTTTACCATCCCACTCACACCAATGGACAGATCATCAAAACAGAATAAGGAAACACAAGTCTTAAATGATACATTAGATGAGATGGATCTCAGTGATATCTTCAGGACATTCCATCCAAATGCAGAAGAACACACCCTTCTTCTCAAGTACACATGGAAAATTCCCCAGGATAGACCACATCTTGGGTCACAAATCAAACATCATAAACTTAATAAAACTGAAATTATATCAAGCATCTTCTCTGATAACAATGCTATTAGACTATATATCAATTATGAGAAAAATCTGTAGGAAACACAGACACATGGAGATTAAATAACACATTTCTAAACAACCAACAGGTTACTGAAGAAATCAAAAGAGAAATAAAAAAACTTTCCAGAAACAAATGACAATGAAAACAAGACAACTCGAAACCTATGGGATGAAGCAAAAGCAGTCCTAAGAAGGAAGTTTATAGCAGTACAATCCTACCTCAAGAAACAAGAAAAATATAGAATAGATAATCTAACTTTACACCTAAAACAACTGGAAAAAGAAAAAGAAAATTAGTAGAACCAAACAAATCATGAAGATCCAAGCAGAAATAAATGAAAAAGAAACGAAAGAGATAACAGGAAACATTAACAAAACTAAAAGCTGGTTCTTTGAGAAGATAAACAAAATTAACAAGCCTTTAGCCAGATGCATCAAGAAAAAAAGAGAAAGGAATCACATCAACAAAATTAGAAATGAAAAAGGTGAGTTTACAACAGACAATGCTGAAATACAAAGGATCATAAGAGATTATTATGAAGAATGATATAGCAATAAAATGGATAACCTGGAGGAAATGGACAGATTCTTAGAAAAGTTCGATTCTCCAAGACTGAACCAGGAAGAAATAGAAAGTATGAACAACCCAACTACAATCACTGAAATTGAAGCTGTGATCAAAAATCTCCCCAAAAAACAAAAGCCCAAGAACAGATGGCTTCACAGGAGAATTTTATCAAACATTTAGAGAAAAGCTAATGCCTATCCTTCCAAAAATTTCAAAGGAAGGAACCCTTCCAATGAGGCCACCATCACCCTGAAACCAAAACCAAAGATAAAACAAAAAAGAAAACTACAGGCCAATAGCACTGATGAACATAAATGCAAAAATCCTCAACAAAATTTTAACAAACAGGATTCAGCAATACATCAAAAAGCTCATACACCATGATCAAGTTGGGTTTATTCCAGGGATGCAAGGATTCTTCAATATATGGAAATCAATCAATGTGATACATCATATTAACAAATTGAAAGATAAAAACCATATGATAATCTCAATAGATGCAGAAAGAGCCTTTGACAAAACATCACCCTTTTATAATTAAAGCTCTTCAAAAAATGGGCATAGAAGGAACCTACCTCAACATGGTAAAGGCCATATATGATAAGCCTGCAGCAAACATTATTCTCAATGGTGAAAAACTGAAAGCATTCCCCCCAAGATCAGGAACAAGACAAGGGTGTCCACTTTCACCACTATTATTCAACATATTTCTGGAAGTCCTAGCTATAGCAATCAGAGAAATAAAGAAATAAAAGGACTGCAGAAGAAATAAAAGGAAAAGGAAAAGAAGTAGTAAAGCTCTCCCTGTTTGCAGATGACATGATACTGTTCATATAAAAACATAAACATAGTATAAGGACATAAGTGAGTTTAGCAAAGTTGCAGGATACAAAATCTATACACAGAAATCACTTGCATTTCTATATGCTAACAATGAAAAATCAGAAAGAAAATGAAGGAATCAATCCCATTTACCACTTCAACAAAAAGATTTAAATATCTAGGAATAAACTTGTCTAAGATGATAAAAGAGCTGTACACAGAAAATTATAACACATTAATGAAAGAAATCAAAGACAACATAAACAAATGGAGAGATATTCCATGTCCCTAGGGAGGAAGAATCAATATTGTGAAAATGACTATACTACCACATGCAGTTTACAGATTCAATGCAATCCCTATAAAATTACCAATGGCATTTTTCACAGAACTGGAACAGAAAATTTCACAATTCATATGGAAACACAGAAGAGCCTGAATAGTCAAAGCAGCCTTAAGCAGCATGGAGTTGAAGGAATCAATCTTCCTGACTTCAGATTATACTATAAAGCTACAGTCATCAAGATAGTACGGTACTGGCAGAAAAACAGAAATATAGACCAATGGAACAAGAAAGAAAGCCCAGAAAAAACCCATGCACCTATGGGTACGTTATTTTTGACAAAGGAAGCAAGACTATACAAAGGGGCAACAACAGCACCTCAATAAATGGTGCTGGGAAAACTGGACAGCTGCATGTAAAAGAATGAAATTAGAACACTTCCTAATATCATACACAAAGATAAAATGGATTAAAGACCTAAATGTAAGATCAGAAACTATAAAACTTTTAGAAGAAAACACGGGCAGAACAGTCAATGACATAAACCAAAGCAAGATCCTCTATGATCCACCTCCTAGAGTAATGGAAATAAAAACAAAAGTAAACAAGTGGCACCTGATTAGACTTAAAAGCTTTTGCACAGCAAAGGAAACTATAAGCAAAGTGAAAAGACAATCCTCAGAATGGAAGAAAATAATAGAAAACGAAACAACTGATAAAAGATTAATTTCCAAAATATACAACCAGCTCATACTACTTAATGCCAGAAAAACAAACAACCCAATCTAAAAGCGGGAAAAAGACCTAAAGAGACATTTCTCCAAAGACGACATACAGATGGCTAAAAAAGATATGAAAAGATGCTCAAATCACTCATTATTAGAGAAATGAAAATCAAAACCACAATGAGATATTACCTCACACCAGTCAGAATGGCGATCATCAAAAAGTCTACAAACAATAAATGTTGGAGAGGATGTGGAGAAAAGGGAACGCTCTTGCACTCTTGGTGGGAAAGTAAATTCATACAGCCACTATGGAAGGCAGTATGGAGATTTCTTAAAAATCTAGGAAAAAAACCACCATATGACCCAGCAATCCCATTCCTAGGCATATACCTTGAGGAAACAAAAATTGAAAAATACACATGTATTCCTTGGTTCATTGCAGCACTATTTACAATAGCTAGAACATGAAAGCAACCTAGATGTCCATCAACAAATGAATGGATAAAGAAGTTGTGGTACATATACACAATGGAATATTCATTTCAGTTCAGTTCAGTCGCTCAGTTGTATCCGACTCTTTGCGACCCCATGAATCGCAGTGCACCAGGCCTCCCTGTCCATCACCAACTCCCAGAGTTCACTCAGACTCATGTTCATCAAGTCTGTGATGCCATCCAGCCATTTCATCCTCTGTCGTCCCCTTCTCCTCCTGCCCCCAATCCCTCCCAGCATCAGAATCTCTTCCAGTGAGTCAACTCTTTGCATGAGGTGGCCAAAGTACTGGAGTTTCAGCTTCAGCATCATTCCTTCCAAAGAAATCCAACGGCCAATCTCCTTCAGAATGGACTGGTTGGATCTCCTTGCAGTCCAAGAGACTCTCAAGAGTCTTCTCCAACACCACAGTTCAAAAGCATCAATTCTTTGGCGCTCAGCCTTCTTCACAGTCCAACTCTCACATCCATACATGACCACAGGAAAAACCATAGCCTTGACTAGATGGACCTTAGTCGGCAAAGTAGTATCTCTGCTTTTGAATATGCTATCTAGGTTGGTCATAATTTTTCTTCCAAGGAGTAAGCGTCTTTTAATTTCATGGCTGCAGTCACCATCTGCAGTGATTTTGGAGCCCCTCAAAACAAAGTCTGATACTGTTTCCACTGTTTCCCCATCTATTTCCCATTAAGTGATGGGACCAGATGCCATGATCTTCGTTTTCTGAATGTTGAGATTTAAGCCAACTTTCTCACTCTCCACTTTCACTTTCATCAAGAGGCTCTTTAGTTCTTCTTCACTTTCTGCCCTAAGGGTGGTGTCATCTGCATATCTGAGGTTATTGATATTTCTCCAAGCAATCTTGATTTCAGCCTGTGTTTCTTCCATTCCACGGTTTCTCATGATGTACTCTGCATAGTAGTTAAATAAGCAGGGTGACAATATACAGCCTTGACGTACTCCTTTTCCTATTTGGAACCAGTCTGTTGTTCCATGTCCAGTTCTAACTGTTGCTTCCTGACCTGCATACAGATTTCTCAAGAGGCAGGTCAGGTGGTCTGGTATTCCCATCTCTTTCAGAATTTTCCACAGTTTATTGTGATCCACACAGTCAAAGGCTTTGGCATAGTCAATAAAGCAGAAATAGATGTTTTTCTGGAACTCTCTTGCTTTTTCCATGATCCAGCGGATGTTGGCAATTTGATCTCTGGTTCCTCTGCCTTTTCTAAAACCAGCTTGAACATCTGGAAGTTCACGGTTCACGTATTGCTGAAGCCTGGCTTGGAGAATTTTGAGCATTACTTTACTAGCATGTGAGATGAGTGCAATTGTGCGGTAGTTTGAGCATTCTTTGGCATTGCCTTTCTTTGGGATTGGAATGAAAACTGACCTTTTCCAGTCCTGTGGCCACTGCTGAGTTTTCCAAATTTGCTGGCATATTGAGTGCAGCACTTTCACAGCATCATCTTTCAGGATTTGAAATAGCTCAACTGGAATTCCATCACCTCCACTAGCTTTGTTCGTAGTGATGCTTTCTAAGGCCCACTTGACTTCACATTCCAGGATGTCTGGCTCTAGGTGAGTGATCACACCATCGTGATTATCTGGGTCTTGAAGATCTTTTTTGTATAGTTCTTCTGTGTATTCTTGCCACCTCTTCTTAATATCTTCTGCTTTTGTTAGGTTCATACCATTTCTGTCCTTCATCAAGCCCATCTTTGCATGAAATGTTCCCTTGGTATCTCTAATTTTCTTGAAGAGAGCTCTAGTCTTTCCCATTCTGTTGTTTTCCTCTATTTCTCTGCATTGATTGTTGAAGAAGGCTTTCTTATCTCTTCTTGCTATTCTTTGGAATTCTGCATTCAGATGCTTATATCTTTCCTTTTCTCCTTTGCTTTTCGCTTCTCTTCTTTTCACAGCTATTTGTAAGGCCTCCCCAGACAGCCATTTTGCTTTTTTGCATTTCTTTTCCATGGGGATGGTCTTGATCCCTGTCTCCTCTACAGTGTCACAAACCTCTGTCCATAGTTCATCAGGCACTCTATCAGGTCTATTATCTATCTATCCTTAAATCTATTACTCAGCCATAAAAAGGAATGCAATTGAATCAGTTCTGATGAGGTGGATGAACCTAGAACCTATTATACAGAGTGAAGTGAGTCAGAAAGAGAAACATAAATATCATGTTTTAACACACATATACAGAAAACAGAAAAATGGTACTGAAGAGTTTATTTTCTGGGCAGCAATGGAGAAACAGACATAGAGAATAGACTTATGGACATGGGAAGAGGGGAGGAGAGGGCGAGATGTATGGAAAGTGTAACATGAAAACTTACATTACCATATGTAAAATAGGTAGCCAATGGGAATTTGCCGTATGGCTCAAGAAACTCAAACAGGGGTTCTGTATCAATCTAGAGGGGTGAGATGGGGAGGGTGATGGGAGGGAGGTTCAAAAGGGAGGGGATATACGTGCACCTATGGCTTATTCATGTTGAGGTTTGACAGAAAACAATAAAATTCTCTAAAACAATTATCCTTCAATTAAAAAAGTAAATTTAAAAAAATGACAAATGAACTCCAGGCTTTTACAACATTGTAGAAAGATCTGATTTAACTATATATCAAATTTCTATCTTTTAAAACTTACTCCAACATGTAATTTCCTTGTAAACATATTTTTCTTTTCATATGTAGTCAAATCACCTATTTCTTTAGAAGCTGTATTCAATACCAGTTCATAGCACATTCGTCAGGGCAAAGTGGCAGGAAGCTAGAGTTGAAATGGGAAAGTACTATATTTGTAAGAGCCAATTGCACATAAAGGTTAATCAGGAATGAAAATAATGCATTATTTAAAAGAGCATGTTTTCACAGTTTTCTATTTGTATAAAGGTTCACTTTACACAAAGCTTTTTTAAAAAACTGAGACCACCTGCTTTATATATTGCAGCTTGCTAATAATTTCCCAGTGGCTCTCCTGTGCCTTGCTGCTGTCCTGGGCTGCAAAGGCCATTGCACAAAATATGATGGGGAGGCTCTGGAGATAAGCTTCTCCAATTACTTTCCTGTAGGCAATTACTAGCAATTAGTCATGCGGCATTGCTAAATAACTCACTATCTCTATACCTCCAAAAGTGATGTCTGAATGCCACAGTTGAATCCACTGCAGGACTCAAATTTAAACTGAAAATCTAATATTCATTTATTATGTGCTACTCATAGAAATAGGATATATAGAAGAAGAGGCCTCCGAAGATAATATTTTATCTTCAATTTGTTAGAATATTTCTCTGGGAATAAGAGTGCCTTTATGGACACTCCTATAGAAACATAGCTGCATTTCTTGTGGGCCCTATTTTAAGCAATGCTAATCCAATCAGATCACACAGATTTGCAAGGTCTAAATAAGATATCTTTTCTTCCTGAAAATGTTACTTCTGAATCACATATATTCATACATGCTTATTAGTGGATATCATATTCTATTCAATAATGGGCTTCTTGTGGGACTCCTTTGTATTTATTCAAATGTATTATTTATTAAGTTACTGAATGTATAACAATTCATTTTTACCTCAATAATAACATTTTATAAAGGAACTGAAGACCATACAAGTGAATGCTGCTTGGAATATACAATAGACCCACTATAGCACAAGGTATTGGTTCCAATCCTGAATTAATCTTTAATAAAGTACAGGATTTTGAACTAGTTGCTTAACCACATGCTGTACCTGTTCATTGGAAAAATGAAGTAAAATAAAAGATTTCAGAATGTTTGGCTTTGTTATACACTGATACCCAATTATTCAAAGATACACTCTATATTCAAATACAATCATATACATGCGGTTCCTTTAGCATAACTGGTTCTGACTCACTTGGACATATTAAAAGTAAACTCAGGAAATACAGTTCTTGAGAACTATGGGTGATCCACAAATGATCTGTCCGCAATATTTATCAAATTTGTATTTAATTAAACAATGGTACACAAAGCCATAAAATCTCATGCCCTAGAATTTGAAGATACTTAAGTCAATTGCATTAGTTACTGTATCTGAGGTCTGCGTGACTTAATTCTTCAGCAAGTACATTTGCCAAGAGGAAACTAAAAAATGAGCCATATCATCAACAAATATGACAATGCCAAGTATGTCTCTGCAAATATAACATTTGTGGTAAGAAAAGAAGATTGCTTTTCTGATTTGGAAAATTTCTGTGCACTCCTCTTAGGTTTGGTTTATTAATCTCATTTATTTATTGCCAGAGGCTTTTGCTAACGCTAGTTTTGACACTACTGAAAGCTAAAGCTGAAAATTTTACTTCTAAAGAATTTTCTTCAAAAGCAACTTCTTTTAAAATAGACTATTGTGCTAAAGAGCAGGTGAACTTGAGGGTCTCAGTGCCTGCGTCAGAGTTGAGCGCCTGAGGCACTGGCAACAGAGCAAAACAACCAAGCCCTCTGAGAAGACCCATGCTTCCCTATGAGTCCCTGATTTACTGTTCTCTTATGCATAATCTCATCCACTCCTTTTCCTTAGGTCTGCAATTCAAACTTGTCATCTTCCTCTATTTTAGAATGTCACACACACATACAGATACTCCAAAACTTTCAATGAAGGAAAGGCAGATGAGTACAAAGCAGACTGACTGCTCCCTTCCCCAGTGTCCCATTCAGTAGGTCTATGGTAGGGTCTGGGGAGCTGCACCTCTCACAAGCTGTCAGACAGTGAGGGTGTTGCTCGTATGCAGGGGTCACACCTCAAGAACCACTGAGCTTCCTGTTCATCCTACCCTCACTTGACATATATATACTAATATGTATAAAATAGATAACTAGTGAGAACTTTGTGTATAGCACAGAGAACTCTACGTTATGCTCTGTCGTGACCTAAATGGGAACGAAATCCAGAAGAGAAAGTGTGTATACCACACACACACACACACACACACACACAGCTGATTCATTTCATGGTACAGCAGAAATTAACAAAACATTGTAAGCCAATTAAAAAATAAAGAAGAAGAACCACTGCATTGAATTTTCCCATGAAATTTTCCTGTTGGGAATGGACTTTGAGTACTTAGAGACTATACGGACTCCAGAGATCTCATTGTATGCCAATTTGTTTCCAGGATGTAGAGCGCCACCAGTAGATTAAGCATGCCATTAACACCAGATATTTACACTAACTAAATTCTAACTCACCCCATCACCTTCTCCATGGCTAATAGATTTTTCACAAATCTTCAAAGGTAGAGTGATTAAACTCATGCTTCAAAGTTCCTCCAAGTGTGTACTAGAAGCCACCTGCATCATAATAATTCAGGATTTCCATCTTTCAAAAATTGTTTCAGATTGCAAGGCAAGGTTTTAGAATCAGAATGTTTGGGAATGAGCCAGAATATCTACTTCTTAACCAACATAGAGGCAATCCATACACACACTGCTTTTAGAACTTTTTCTGTTAGGACCTTCTTTCTTTTCTTTTATTGCTTTACAGTGGATGGACCTCTAGAAGAAAAGGGTAAATGGAATCAGAAATTTGGGGTGTGACTGTCAGCAGTGATATGTATTAAATTTCACAATACAAAGATTGTTACATAAAATATACACTGAAGGCACTGAAAAATTAATTCACCAAGTTGTGAAAAAAGAATTCAAGTAATTAGATCTTTAATAGATATTATTTAATTTTATAGCATTTTAAGTTCAGGAACATTAATAGAGTATTTTTTCCTTCTAAGACGTACAGCATTTATTTATTTGTATCCAGTTTTTCTTATACTCAAATGAGTTCCAAGAGGAAGAAAACTGAAATTGTCAATTAAACAGATTTAATTATCAGAGTCTCTTTTCCTCACTAGAATTGTGACTGGGGAATGCAACACTCTTAAATATGTCTGAGGACTTTGCTAATTAACAGGTTCCATTCATATGACAAGAGGTAGAAATCAGAGAAAAAGTTAAAGACGAAGAAATACTTAACATCATGTATCTCAAGAGATCTACACAAGAAGCAAGCATTCTACGTAATCCAATTTGAAGGTTCACATAGAATCACCTTCCTCCACTTAAGGTTTAACGTTGGTGAAAATTAAAGTGTGCAACACTTTATTCTTTCTTGATGAAAACGTAATTTAACATCAAGACCTGTAAACTCATCATTTTATACTTCAAAGATATCAATCTTAAAAATCCCTTAGCCAGTTCCAGTGAGAAGGAAAGTATAGTCCTAAAGAACTTAGCCGTTTAAAATAAAATGTATATATATAATATACTGAACTATACAGTGGATATGAAAAGCAACACTGAGTGTATGTGTGTGAGCTATATACTCAGCTCAGTCACAACAGTTGAAGGCACTGTAGTTTGCAGTTATCAGTACCACCAAGCTCTGAGATCTGATTCTTTTTCAATACCATGTGCCCAAATTCAACCACCAGAGGCCAATAGAAAATGATTCTAGAAAAATTCAATAAGGTAATAAAAAGCTCAGAAAACACTTAAGAGTAAATACTAAACTGACATGTTGCCTGCTGCACAGAAATGCTGCTGGCTGTCTTGTCTGATGAGAAATGCCATCATAGTTAAGCACTTGCAGGATGTCATCTCCTCCAGGTTGCCATCTGCAATCCCATCCACCAATCTTCCCATCTTATTTACCTGTCCCTGTGAGAGCTCCCTGAATCTCTCTACTGGTACCACTTTTCATATTATCTTCCTCTGTTCACTGTGAGAAATTACAAACTCAAGACAATGTTTATTTTAAATCTGTGAATCCACAGCCCTGAACTGAATTTCAGCCTGCCTCATAATAGGTAGCATTCAATAAAATGTTGGTCAAATGAATAATTGTTGAAATATTCAACAGAAAACACTGGCCAAAGGATGAAGTAATAATTGGCTCCAGCTCCAGCTCTCTCAAGGCAATTCAATTCAATTCGAACTAATTTAATTCAACTTCACTCAACAGGCATTTAGGAAGGGTCTAGCCTTTGCCTGTAATAGAGATATAAATGGTTTTTTGACCTGCATTATCTCTTCAATTGCCATAATGCTTTCCTTTGCCTATAAAGGCACAGTTTAGCTTCATAACCAGAAATTAATGGCAAAGGGGGTGAGCATCATAGTAGAAATCCACGTTTTGTGGGAAAACAAGATATAAAATGCATCCTTTAAAATTATGTATATACTGTACATAAGCATATATTATTCATGCATACATCTTTTCAATAGCCTACTAGTTTTTCTCAGGTGGTCTTGAAAGAGAAAGATCTATTGCAAGTAGTGAAGTATCTTTCCTCCTACGCAACTAGAATAGTACTAGAAACACCAATACTTCTTGGGAGAAATGAGAAAAGAGTCACTTGAATAATTTCCTGTGTTTTGTGGTTGTACCTAACCCTAGTAAAGGCAGTATGACAGTCTATTACAGATAGCATATAAATGTGTATCTGTGTATACTTTTTCATAACTTACTTCACTGAATTGGTAACTACTTGATGAAATTAATGGTGTCTAGCAGTCTACACAACCATGGGGATAATTCAGGAGATTCACTTTACTATTAAGTTCTTTGATTTGAATCATTTAGATAATTGGCTTAACTCTCCACATCATGTGTTTTGGACATCACTGTAACAGATTTCAGGAAAAATTAACTGTTGGGAAAGCTCCTTCCTTGAGATGGTTTGAGACAGGGTCATTCTCCTTTGGCTCAGGATTTAAGAGAGCTCCACATAAAACAATGATTGCTTTCATGTTTCCAACTAATGAGATTCTGAGGCTGTATAGAGGACTTTCTATCAGGAGACCCATGGCACAAACTAAAAGTATACAGGGGTATATAGGTGAAAAGAGTGATGGTGCTGCAAATGAATTCAAGATCGTCTTTCTGGAGGAAAAGAGTAATAGGGATTGAGTCAATCACAAAACTGGCTCAGAGGAACAAAATAAACCTGTGCTGTTGATGGAGACCTTCAGCTGTTCAGACCTCCAGTACAAATAGCATTCAGCTACGAAATAATTTGATTAGGTCGCCTTTAGAGTTTCTGCCACACCATAAGATTCAATGATTGCAAGATAAAGAATGCCATTCTTAGAAATTACAAAACAGACCATTATCTTTCACTGTCTCAGGAAGGGCTGGGCTCTCAGGACTTCTGGGCAGTATTTCTTCCCAGGTTATGCACACATCTGGGGCTCAGATCCTTATTCAGTTCACCTTGTTTCAGTCCCTGGAACACTCCAAATTTTTACCCAGCTTAGACTTTTACACATGCCTCTCCCATGACTCTTCCACAACTGACTCTTAACACTGAGGTCTCAGTTTAGTGCCACTTCTTCAGAAAGCCTTTCTCTGAGTATATCAAGTAGACACTCTCTACTCCACTAATTTCATTCACAACATCAGTCTCTATTTGTGACTTATTATTAAGAATTTGTTTGTTTCTTCCAATAGAATTGGAATTTATAGAGGAAGGACCATATTTGTTTTCCCTGATATCCAGCACATACAGGTTGCTCCTTATGTATTTATTGGATACAAGAATGCAAGAGCACATAGATAGAGAGAGGAAAAGAGAGTTTAAGTGACATCTGGGTATTGCTTGGGGAATGACAGATATTCAGTTACACAAATAATGTCCAAAAAATGAGCTCAAGATCAATCGGACTATGACTCTTGAGTACATAAAAAATGAATATATGAAGATGTACTAACTTCAGTAAAACCTGGCTCATTGCTTGTGCAGTGAGACTTACTGGATTTTTCTGGATGGTTTGCTATTTGCAAAGTATTACAGATTAACCACAGCCAACCAGGTAGACTGGATTATCTGGCTTATTTCTTAAGACATAACTTACTCTATATCTTTTTATTCACCTGACTTTTATTGTTTATCCTGCTTTGACGTCATAAATAGCCTCCTTGCGTTGTCAGGCTTGATTCAAGCTTCAGATATTGACACAAAAATTCCTTTCTCAGGAAACATTCACTGAGCATATAATCATACAGTTTTCTAACTCCCTGTACTTTACCTAGATAATAATAAATGTGTATATTATTGTATTTCTTTTATCAATTTATCTGTCCCTTAGCTCAGGACCAGTGTGTCTCATTGTTTTCCATTGTATTACTATTGGCAACTGTAGAAACTTGTACATAGAATGACTACCATTAACATTTGTTGAATAAATTAACTGGATAATTATGACTCCACATACTTGCTTATGGATTTTCTTCTTTTAAAAAATAAATTATAGACAGTAACAGAAACATTGGTTTCATGCATGATTTTTGTAGACTAATGAAAAGTAGAGATATATGTATCAAAATTAGCCTTTTAACTCTCCACATCCTGTTCTCCTCCACAGAAGAAGAGAATTCTCTTTCAAAACTTATTCTTTGCATCTATATACATATACACATAGATGGACATGCTTTTCTTTTTACTTGTTAAATAAGGAACATCCTCATGTGCATATTATTCTAATGTTGCTATTCTCATAGACCTGTATTTCTCTTCATACCATACTGATCTGCCTGATAATTTTTATAGGTTTATACTGTTGCACTGTAGTGGTGGACATAACTTTCAGGACTCTTCCCCTATTCATAGATACTTAGACCATTTACAATTTTCATATATGACAAAGCTGTCAATGCTTTCATATATGACAATGCTCCATAATATATTTCATTATAAACATGTTTAGCATTTTTGGATGATAGAGTTTTCAGTTCAGTTCAGTTCAGTCGTTCAGTTGTGTCCGACTCTTTGTGACCCTATGAATTACAGCACTACAGGCCACCCTGTCCATCACCAACTCCCGGAGTTCGCTCAAACTCATGTCCATCAGGTTGTGATGCCATCCAGCCATCTCATCTTCTGTCATTCCCTTCTCCTCCTGCTCCCAAACTCTCCCAGGATCAGAGTCTTTTCCAAAGAGTAAACTCTTCGATGAGGTGGCCAAAGTACTGGACTTTCAGCTTCAGCATCAGTCCTTCCAAAGAACACCCAGGACTGATCTCCTTTCAAATGGACTGGTTGGATCTCCTTGCAGTCCAAGGAACTCTCAAGAGTCTTCTCCAACACCACAGTTCAAAAGCATCAATTCTTTGGTGCTCAGCNTCTGTCTATCAGATCTAGGCCCTTAAATCTATTTCTCACTTCCACTATATAATCATAAAGGATTTGATTTAAGTAATACTTGAATGGTCTAGTGCTTTTCCCCACTGTCTTCTGAATCTGGCAATAAGGAGTTCATGATCTGAGCCAATAGGATCTTAGACCCCCCCAAAAAATAAAGTTGTCAGGTTAATAAATTTTTTCTAAAGGTACACTACATTCTGGATGGAATGCTCCATTTATTTCCCAGGATTATCAAAATCTAAAAGTTGGATATGTGAAGTGCTTGGTATCATGATTCAATTCTAATTTTCATCAGCAACTTGGAATCCCCACAAGTTGTTTAGATGAGTCTGTATTATAATTTGAGCACATCTGTCTTGTTCAGCTATTTTGTACCCCAGGGTGATGGAAGAAAACTCAGCCAAATGAAATACACACGTTGAAATAACAACACATGTAGAACAATGTAAATGTACTTAGTCCTTTCCAAAACCTGATTAGGATCATCTCCTAACACAGGAGTTATGAGTAAATCATTTCTAAATATAGTGTACCCTAAGCTGAGGTAAACTAACTGAACATATTTTAAAAATCTGTGTCCAATAACAACTGAATAACAAAATGTCATTCATAAAAATGATGTATTCCAATCATAAGAACCAAAACTATTATTTTGTGAGAATTTTTGACAGGATGCAAAAATCAAATGGTAAGAAAAATAATGTATTTTTCATATGCTAACGTAAGACCATGAAACTGGCACTAATCAAACAGTGTACTCAATGCAGTCAAAGAGTGATATAACTACCCAGTAGCAATTTTATAACACAATATTTTAAAAAGAAGAAAAAAAGTAACATTAGGTACAAATAAAAATGCAAAACTTGAAACATCCGTAGAGGAATCTAATGATAAAGTCATTAAAATTTAAATTTTTAAGTAGAAAAATGCTGGATTTATATCAGAAAAACCAGAATAAATTTTAATTATTATATTTTCTATTTGTAGCAAAATTAAAGGTACATTTTAGTCAAATTTGTTTGTTTATTTTTGGCAAGAAGCACTTTGCAGAGGCAAGCTGCAAAAAAAAAACGAAGTTCCTACCACACCTTTTAGAAATACTGACTTGTCTGCAGCATGGAGAAATTTGTCTGAATGAGCATGATCAATGTTCATTAAATGAACTAANAAACCAGAATAAATTTTAATTATTATATTTTCTATTTGTAGCAAAATTAAAGGTACATTTTAGTCAAATTTGTTTGTTTATTTTTGGCAAGAAGCACTTTGCAGAGGCAAGCTGCAAAAAAAAAACGAAGTTCCTACCACACCTTTTAGAAATACTGACTTGTCTGCAGCATGGAGAAATTTGTCTGAATGAGCATGATCAATGTTCATTAAATGAACTAAACTGACAGGTACACAAAATGGCACCACATGATTGTGCATCTGAGCTTTCTGTAATGAATAAATGGAGCATGTGATCCCAAAGGCAGCTGCACCAGCCATAACTTTGTATTTGACACTTGACTGCCCTTTGGAGTCTGTTTGTCAAAAATCATCCATTTGGGAAAAAAAAAAAAGTAAAGAAAGGCAAAAACTTCTGAGGCTTTCTAGAAGGCAGTTACACACAAGCTTCCTAGGAACACCACTTTTAGAAGTCAGATTGCTCTGAGGTGAATCACTTATTTGTTGTATTGGTTATTGGTTTATTACTTTTGGAGTTCATTCAAAGTTCATTTCACTAAAAATAATGGTATCACCTTCCACGCTGAAATCCAAAACTGATGTGCAAAAGAGGGCAATGCTACTTTTCCAGTTTGGCATGGAAATTCAGATTCAGAACTAGATATTCAGGACAGGTGGTAGAAAAGGGTAAAACAAAGTTAGCTCCTGGACAACACAGCGCTCACTGAAGTGCAGGAAACCTCCTATCTCATGACCTGATGGTCCTTCCATCCCTGCAAATGATACAGAATCCGTTTGAAGCCATTTAACTTTGAGACACAATGAAAAAAAGGATGTTAATGGATATCCCTTGACATCAAAAGCTCTCCACATTGTGACAATGAGATGAAGTCATTTCTCCAAAATTGTGAATTATTTTGAGGCTATACAGATGCTTCTAAAATGCTAAAATAAATTCCTGTACCCCATTTTTGACCACAAGTATCAACAATCTATAGGGAAGACCTTGTAGTGGAAACTAGCTTGCAGAACAATGGCTTTAGATTTGATGCAAATCTCTGATTATTTTTCTGACTCTCAGGAATCGAAATAGAGATCACTATCACAATACACTTAGAATTTGCTGTTGAGAAGACGTCTCTTTTTGAGGGACACTGAAAAACACCACATCTGTGTGGGTGAAAGAGGGAACTATCAAATCCAGATGCCCTCCCATTATGTAAAAAGCTGCAGAATGAGCAGAACTAAAACCAAGAGCCTTGGGTTATCACTTTCTTCTATGGAGAAGTTTGGAAAAGGAAGTGTCTAAAGAGAACAGGGTTAGGCACTCAGGATGAAGGGCAACAAGGCCAAGTGCTAATTCAAATTAGCATGAAAATCTGGTCTGCATTCCCCTCTTTTTTGTTCCACTGGAAAGCTTTCCTCCTCTGCAATACCCCTACCCAAGTCTGTGTAACTTTATCTCAGGTGAGAATCTCCTAGTGACTGCTTTTTCATTGCATTGTCAGAGAACAGAAACAAAGTTATCCACAACAGTTAGTTACAGATGTCAGACTAGATAGAAACACAAAATCAGGCAAGTACGCCAGTGTACAGATGCCAATATTATAAATAATGTCTAAAAATACAAATGCTCTTCCAGTCTCTTCCTTGCTAAGAACTTTCTTTAAGTTCCTTCCTAGCCCTTGCTAGGAACTAGCAAGACATCCTTGTTAGTGTTTTAAGCAAATTACATAATATCCTCTTTGTGACTACGGTTTCTATTAGTAAAATGGGAACAACAGTTCTGTCTCAAAAGATAACCATGACTGTAATGTCAATAATGATTACAAAGTGCTTAGCATTCTGCCTATCAAGGTAAGAGTTCCATACTAAGTAGTTATACTGTAAATGAGTTTGGCTTCAGCCCCATCTTTGATGTACAAAGGTTAAACTTCAATGAGGACACACACCATTCAAGAGAATACTGAATGAGTATGTAAAGAGGGGCTTCAAGCACTGACCGTCTAATGTTTCCCATTACAAACAGCAGAGAAAGGAAATCAGGATACACATATGAAACTCTCTTATGCACACTCTAAAGCTCACTCCTGATTGCCTCTTGAAAACAAGGCATTGATTATTACAGGATATTGATTATTAGGGTGATGGGTGTCAACTACAAATTGACACTTGCCATGGGCACTTGCCATCTACAAGGATCAAACCAGGTACTGCTGTAGCTGCTAATTTTCAACACCCCCTGAAAGGAGTTATGGGCTGAGAACAGAAATGAGGTACCCTGTGCTCTGGGAAAAACTGGCAGAGCAGGTCTTCAGATAGGTAGATATTTTTCGGAGGTGATTTTATGAGTTCAATTCTTGAATATCCTCATATCAAGAAAAACACTAAAATTCTTCATGGTGACAACTGCTCCTCATGACTAGGAGAAATCTTTTGGAAAATACATTTGCTTGACGGTGACTCTCCCTTCACCAAAATCACATATATACTGACCTTCCCCCCTGTCTCTTTGGAGCAGTTTCTCCGAGCGATCTAAGATTGTGTCTCCCAGGATTTTAGTCCTCATTTTGCCCCAAATAAAACATGACTACAACTCTCGTGTCATGATTTTATTTTTAAGTCAACATGGGAGATGGCTGAGCTGAGACTGGAATATGAAATGTATGGTGAAATAAAGGCTGGTTCTATAAGCCCTTTCAAGATGGCCTGCTCTTGTCAACCGGGGACAATATGTGTCTTAGCCTGTGTTTTTCCAAAAGCTGTCTCTAAGACAAGGATTAGGATAAAATGAGTTTATTTAGGAAATACAGGTGATGCTAGGAAGAAAGTGAGAAAATGTTATACAGGAGTAAAAACATCCAATAAGTAATATTTTTATTAAAGCCACTAACAGAGTGGGCAATCCTCCAGAGAAACTCAGCCAAGTGGTGTAAAACACATCTCGCAGGGTGGTCCTGCCTAAGGGGTTGGGGAGCAAGAACTTAAATTGCACCTGCACTAAGAGTCACCAGTGGAGGGCCACTTCCAAGGGATGGTAATTCTCAGCATTTACAGCTCAGTCATACCTTATGAGCAGTGCAATTTCCCACAGTTTCAGGAAAAGAGAATTTAGAAAAAAGGGCTGTAGGTAATAGGGACTGGAGGTCCTCAAGAACACAATTAAAGATCTGAAGCATACAGGCAGGGTGCTGACAGCATCAGATACAAGAAGTAATAATATCTATTGGTACTACGCCACTGCAAACAGGTGCAATCAGGAACAGACTCCCCCAAATGCCCTAAGACTCTACATGCAAAAGTCATCCAGAAACCACATTGCCCAGTGACCACAATTTTCAGCAAAATCAACATCTCAGAACTATTCGATCTGTAACTAAAAACTATAGTCATGCAGTGCAGTGATTACAAACATTTAATGTTCTGAGACCGTAAGGGAAATAAATATTTGAGCTGATGTATATGCTTATATTAGTGTGTATGTGTGAGGGACAGAGGACCAGATAGATCCCTGAAACTACTCACATTTGGATACACACAATTACTCCCTAAAAGATGGGGAAATGCATTTAATACAAGAAGGCATTTGGTTATCTGTAAACTTCCTTAACATACCCTTTGCCCCTCATCATCTTCTGCATGACAACTGATTATGCCTGTTAGTAGAAGTTTTAAAAATTGGTTCAAAATCATTTTACATTTATTCACACAATGTTATATGACATATAAGTGCTTTATCTTTTAGTTGCAGACTTTTCTATTTACTGTGTTATATTGTGTAATCCACGGAACATTTCACTAAAATGCCAGCATTTTTAAAATCATTGAACTGACACGGACTTAAGGAGATCAGTTCATTGTGTCTCCTACATATGAACAAATAAATGTTGGACACACCCTGAACTCACGATGGCCACCTTAAATACTTCACTACCACCCTAAAATTTATAAAATCTTAATAAAATTGAAAATTCTAAGGTATAGAAAGTTGTATTACACTGAAATGTAGATGATAACCTACACCAAGCTTTTCAGCCAATGGGGATCTGGGGTACCTAATTCAAGTTAAAAGGTTACTTATTATATGATTAATTACTTGCAATAATGGACTATTCACTATTATTCAAAGCAGCTTATTTCTTCCCATTGTTGGGAAGATCCAGTTTTATAAATCCTTTTAGAAACTTGAACCATGTGTCAATTTACCTTCTACCTGTTGATCCTAGTCCTGAATCCTAGAGCAAACAAATTTACTTTCATAACAAAATCTTAAGAAAGCCCTTTATTTTTTGGACCTCAGTATCCTTGTCCTACATTAAGACTCATCCTTTTTTTATCCTATGGATCTAAGGCTTCTTTCATTTTGGGGGATCCTCTAAACTCTGATACAAACACCATGCTCTGTAAATCATTCCCTTCTTTCACAATGCAAGCCAACACTGATTAAAAATGACATTGATTACTTTTCTCAATTCAATGTCCCAGACATCACTGTATGTGTTATTTCTTCTTAATATAGTAAGTACATCCTGCCCTCTATATATAAAAATGCTGAATGACTTCATCTTGCTTAAGCCCTGGATGTGTATTATAAAAGTGGAATCATTTCATGGAGTCTGTATTTCTGCTTTATCAACATTATTAAACACACAAATGCAATTGCCAAATTACAGCTTTATGCTGACACTGGATCATGTTAAATAGCATGTAACAGGACAGGAAGTAAATGCTTGCTACTGGAGGTAATACTATTGTAGCTAATGGTTTAGCAGTAATTTTAGTACCTGGGTCATAAGCAGTATTGTATTGCAAACTGATTGTCTTAGTTAGCATTTATAAATGCCCTCTATATATTATTTTCAAGAGGTTCCCCTAATCTCATTTTATTAGTTTTCTTTTTTACAATCACTTCCCAAGGGGTCTGTTGGCAAGTTATTAACATTAGGGATGGGAAAAGAGCCGTGCTCAAAATCCCATAGTAGAGCATCAAATAGTTCAGGGCAGACTCAGTAGTTCTGAATTTGAAGCTTGATTTAGATCATGGACTGAGGTTACTGCTTTTGAAACCAGCTCAAAATGTGGTAGTCAATTCCCTTGCTTGTTTCATGATAGATAGTGAACTCTACTAAAGAAACTGGATTCTGCTTCTGAAGTTGCCATCAACTGTCTACTTGTTGTTGTTCAGTCGTCCAGCTGTGTCTGACTCTTTGTGACCCCCATGGACTGCACCACACCATGTCTCCCTGTCCCTAATCTACTTGACCAGGGACCAAATAACTCATGGACTGAAACAGCTCTGACAAGATCACCCATACTCACTATTCCTTCCAGTGAGCTTATCCTCATCCAAGCACAGACTTACCTTTGCTTTATTTATTTACAACATGCTTATTTGGTGCACTTAAACAAAAACAAACAGCAGTGCAATTATTTTACGGTGCTGACTAGTCTCTGCTGTACAATGAAGTGAA
>SJYA01002815.1:1789212-1901997 GCA_006410615.1 Neotragus moschatus
CTGTACTTTAAAGCAGCTTCCCACAAGCCACCTCTATTTTCTACATGATAGTGCATATGTCAATCCCAATCTCCCATTCGTCTCACCATCCCCTCTCGTAGAGTCCATACGTCCATTCTCTACATCTGTGTCTCTATTCCTGCCCTGGGAATAGGCTCATCTACACCATTTTTCTAGATTCCACATATTTGCATTAATATACCGTACTTGTTTTTCTCTTTCTGACTCATTTCACTACATATGACAGACTCTAAGTCCATCCACATCTCTACGAATGCCACAGGATCAGAGGAGAAATAGAGAATAAATTTTCCGGAAACCAAATGGACCTGTACCTGCTCCAGGGCAGATAAAGACCCCAGGGAAGGAGGTAACACAACAGAGTGCCTAGGAGGCAGCTGGAGCCATTATAACCTGTCTGCCAGCCCGCAGCTGAGAAGGGTGGTCATCAAACAGTGAGGCTTCTGATAAAAGGAGCAAATTTGATGCAGGAGTAAGTCAGGACACCAGACAGACCCTTGGTTCTTTTATAACACAAGTTACATGGACTTTTCAGAATTAACAGTGGTAACTGGAAACTCAAATAAGGAAGCATTAAAGACCTCCCCAGTATAAAGAGCATGAGTAGAACAGTCCAGCCCCACCATGGGCACACGAGATGGTTGGACTACCTACCAACTATCATTTAAGTACATTTATGCACAAAGGTAATTTTACAAACACCATATAAAGCATATATTCCTATTATCATTTCAAAGATGATAATCATTTCAAACTGATGACAAAGCTAAATGAAGTAAATTTCTCTAAGGTCACAAAGTCAGTACATGGCAGAGTCAGAATATAAAAAGCAACATCACCTATAAAGTTTGAAACTTAAAGATTTTATTCTTTCTGGAGGACACATGTGGTCCATGATATGGAAAAACCTTAGGAAAGAATCAGACTCTAATTTACAGATAAGCTTTCTTTTGTTATATAAAATAAGTATCTACTAAATATGTTTTTAATTTCTTTCTCCACTAGGTTCATTTTGTAAGGACAGGATACTATACCTGTAACTTAATGCTTATACAATAGCTGTTTATTGACTAAATAATTCTCACTTCCAAATCACCTTGTATTTGAAATTCACTCAGTAGTTATGGAAATTACAGTACTATGAACATAACTTATAACTTGGGTTGTTAAGCTTCCAGAGTTGGGAGTGAAAGATGAGAATGTGGTGAAATCTAGAGGTCTAATGAGACAAAGCAAACATCAATTTTTAAAATATTTAAGAAGAGGTAAAAATAAACAAGGCTAATAGCAATAGAAGCAACAAATGAATGAAGTATCAGAGTTTTAGGAATTTTATAAATTTATTATTTTATCCTGTGTTATTAACACAAGGTAAAAGAAAAAATATGGTGGAAAGGGAAAATGCAAAGGAATTTAGTGTATGGACCATCAAAGCAAAATGCTGGTTAGATGGAAAAGTATTCTAAGTAAAGCGAACCTCTCTTCTTACACTTACTATTGGACTAAAAATAATGTGATGTGTTTAATCCATTTCTTCTCTCTTATGAAATGATCCATCACATCCCTGTCCTTGAAAATGTTATGGCTTTATAAAAGCACTGAACAATTTCCCACACCTGGTTAAGCCCAATGAAACATTGTACTATTACAAAGCTGATCCATAAACTGCAATTCTATACAATTCATATAGATTACCAGGAGGCTTGGGCTATTATGGTTCTCTCATTCAGAGAGTGCAGGTTTGATGTGGGCAAAACAATATGAGGCCTTTACAAGCCAACACCATCAATACCTTTACAAAATACACTTGCTGCTGGGATGGTCATTCACGCTGAGAAGGGAAAAGATAGGGGCTACACGACAGTAGAGTCTCTTAGGATGAATGCATTTAACACTATGGTGTTGACTAGGTGGCACTCAAGTCAAAAGAGAAGTTAGAATACCTCATCCACCAGATAAAAATAGAAACGCTTATAAAAGAATCATCAACATAGAAAGTGGTTAACCTACAGTTGCATTATATTTACTATATTAGACACAAAGATTTAGATGAAAACTGCTTCCTGATTTTGAGTTACTGAAAGAGTTTTCCAACAAAATTCACTCAACATTTATTATCTTCCCCTCTTTATGTGTTTTTTCTTTTAATGTATGAAAAAATTACTTCTGGTTTTAAAATTGTTAGAATTGTTAGAAAGTAGCATTGATACGCAGAGAAGGCAATGGCACCCCNAAGCAACAAATGAATGAAGTATCAGAGTTTTAGGAATTTTATAAATTTATTATTTTATCCTGTGTTATTAACACAAGGTAAAAGAAAAAATATGGTGGAAAGGGAAAATGCAAAGGAATTTAGTGTATGGACCATCAAAGCAAAATGCTGGTTAGATGGAAAAGTATTCTAAGTAAAGCGAACCTCTCTTCTTACACTTACTATTGGACTAAAAATAATGTGATGTGTTTAATCCATTTCTTCTCTCTTATGAAATGATCCATCACATCCCTGTCCTTGAAAATGTTATGGCTTTATAAAAGCACTGAACAATTTCCCACACCTGGTTAAGCCCAATGAAACATTGTACTATTACAAAGCTGATCCATAAACTGCAATTCTATACAATTCATATAGATTACCAGGAGGCTTGGGCTATTATGGTTCTCTCATTCAGAGAGTGCAGGTTTGATGTGGGCAAAACAATATGAGGCTTTTACAAGCCAACACCATCAATACCTTTACAAAATACACTTGCTGCTGGGATGGTCATTCACGCTGAGAAGGGAAAAGATAGGGGCTACACGACAGTAGAGTCTCTTAGGATGAACGCATTTAACACTATGGTGTTGACTAGGTGGCACTCAAGTCAAAAGAGAAGTTAGAATACCTCATCCACCAGATAAAAATAGAAACGCTTATAAAAGAATCATCAACATAGAAAGTGGTTAACCTACAGTTGCATTATATTTACTATATTAGACACAAAGATTTAGATGAAAACTGCTTCCTGATTTTGAGTTACTGAAAGAGTTTTCCAACAAAATTCACTCAACATTTATTATCTTCCCCTCTTTATGTGTTTTTTCTTTTAATGTATGAAAAAATTACTTCTGGTTTTAAAATTGTTAGAATTGTTAGAAAGTAGCATTGATACGCAGAGAAGGCAATGGCACCCCACTCCAGTACTCTTGCCCGGAAAAATCCCATGGATGGAGGAGCCTGGTGGGCTGCAGTCCATAAGGTCACTGAGAGTCGGACACGACTGAGCGACTTCACTTTCACTTTTCACTTTCACGCACTGGAGAAGGAAATGGCAACCCACTCACTCCAGTATTCTTGCCTGGAGAGTCTCAAGGACAGGGGAGCCTGGTGGGCTGCCGTCTATGGGGTCCCACAGAGTTGGACACGACTGAAGTGACAGCAGCAGCAGCACTGATATGTATATATTAGCAGGGGTAAAATAGATAGCTACTGGGAAGATGCTGCATAGCACAAGAAGCCAGCCTAGTGATCTGTGAAGACTTATAGGAGTGGGATGGAAAGGAGTAGGGAGGCTCCACAGGGAGGGAATAGATATATTAGTTCAGTTCAGTCGCTCAGTCTTGTCCAACTCTTTGCAACCACATGAATCACAGCATGCCAGGCCACCCTGTCCATCACCAACTCCCAGAGTTTACTCAAACTCATGTCCGTCAAGTCGGTGATGCCATCCAGCCATCTCATACTCTGTTACCCCCTCTCCTCCTGCCCCCAATCCCTCCCAGTATCAGAGTCTTTTCNATCCAGTCTGTTGTTCCATGTCCGGTTCTAACTGTTGCTTCCTGACCTGCATATAGATTTCTCAAGAGGCGGGTCAGGTGTCTGGTATTCCCATCTCTTTCAAATTGCCAACATCCACCTGATCATGGAAAAAGCAAGAGAGTTCCAGAAAATCACCTATTTATGCTTTATTGATTAAGCCAAAGCCTTTGACTGTGTGGATCACAATAAACTATGGAAAATTCTGAAAGAGACTGGAATACCAGGCCACCCTATATGCTTACAGAAATTAAGTTTTAAAATATGCTCTGTGAAGGAACAGGTAGGATAATTCCTTGAGAAGTATTTGAAAATGTCACTGATTTCTTCTATAGTTAATGGTTTGCTCAGGTTTTGTTTTAGAATCTACTATGTATATATTCTTTTATTTCTGATTATATGAATAAAGTTTAATCAGTATAAAATTGAAATAATTACAAAGAAATGTTTTAACTACTTGAATTTCCAGCTAAAGATAACAGCCCATTAATATTTCAGTGAGAATTATTTTATACATTTTTACACATACATGAATTTTTTGCTGTCATATTCTTTTAAAGTAGTCTGTATTTCACTGTCCTTTGAAAATCTTATAAGCCTGTTTCATTTATCTAGAAATATTTATGTGGGTGATAAGTGCAAGCCCTTATGCTAAGTAATACAGAATGAAACAAATTAACCCCTAAAATATACTCCCCAAAGATGTCACATCCTATATGCTGTGCTGTGCTTAGTCACTCAGTCTGACTCTTTGCAACTCCATGGACTCTAGCCCGCNATAAGCCTGTTTCATTTATCTAGAAATATTTATGTGGGTGATAAGTGCAAGCCCTTATGCTAAGTAATACAGAATGAAACAAATTAACCCCTAAAATATACTCCCCAAAGATGTCACATCCTATATGCTGTGCTGTGCTTAGTCACTCAGTCTGACTCTTTGCAACTCCATGGACTCTAGCCCGCCAGGCTCCTCTGTCCATGGGGATTCTCCAGGCAAGAGTACTGGAGTGGGTTGCCATGCTCTTCTCCAGGGGATCTACCCAACCCAGGGAGCGAACCCAGGTCTCCAGGGTCTCCAGCATTATAGGTGGATTTTTTATCATCTGAGCCACAAAAGGAGCTCAAGAATACTGGAGTGGGTTGCCTAACCCTTCTTCAGAGGAACTTTCTGACCCCAGAATTGAACCAGGGTCTCCTGCATTGCAGGTAGATTCTTTACCAGTTGAGCTACCAGGGAAGCCCTACATTGGTAGGATGAAATGCCTACATAAATAAGAAGCATTTCTGGTACCTCAAAGGCATGGACCTTTGGAAGCCACCAGCCATCTTACAATATTAAAAAAATCTGAAACCCCACAGGCCAGGAAAGTCTTACATCTACCATCTTCCAGTCATACGTCTGTGCTATCATCTATCATTCATATGCTGGGGGCACCATCCCGTGGCCACAGTGAGGGGGAGATTTATGTCTCTGTCATCTTTGCTGCCCAGTCAGAACCACCAATATAGATTCTGGATGTTAATGTCAAGACTAGGCTAAGCACCGAGATTTTAGCACCAAAAATGTGACATGTTTGATGAAAAAAATCCACAATTGTAGTCACCAATAGTAGGTACTCAAAAGACATTTAACATATATTATATACTCAAGGCTTTACACATAAATATTTATAGAATGAGAAACATTAAAATTAATTTTCAAAGGTAAATAATTTAGGATGACACACTTTTATGTTCAACAAATTTGATGTTTATCTTTTTTCCCCACACCTAAAACAGTCTCCCAATATCAAAAGGCTTAGTGATTCAAAAAGGCAGGTTTGAATTTTCTTTTGTTATTCTTAGAACTACTGTCTGGATTCTCAATGTATGCAGTAGAGAATGATTCAATCAAGACCACTGTTGAAGTAATTTAAACTGGAGTGTCTCATTATTTGTAGTCAAGAAGCAATTTCTCTATGGTTGTTATCATTCACTTTGATTCACCTAAAGTAGAGATACAAGAGCCAGACTGAACACAAATATTTAGCTTTTGCCAATTTTGGCTACAGAAAATAGCTGACAGGTTAATTCACATACTGCACTTTTACTATGTGAAGGTATATAAGATCATATGGAATCTTATATACATTTTAAAATAAAAATGACCTGCCTATTTGGAACAGTGGAAATAATAGCTAACACATGTGAAGTGCTTATTATCTACTCTGAAGGTATAGTCTAGCTCAATCATCATAACAACTTTATGAGGTAAGTTCCAATACCATTGCTTTTACAAATGAATAAAGTAAGATCCAGTGAGTTTAAGTAAATTGCTTCAAGTCACACAATAGTAAGCCATATATCTATGACTCGAATTCAGGTAGTTTAATTTAAAGCTTTCTATCTTAACTGCTCTGCAATTCCACCTTGTTTTAAGTTACAGGAGTATATACATATGATGCATAAATGTAACAAAGCATATTATCAAAAGCATCATCAATTATTTAATAACTCAGTTAAATTGTATCAACTATTGCTATATACTAAGAGAGTCCAATGTTCTCATTAAAACACAAAGGCCTATGACCCAGACAGTGGAGTACTGGAGTCTCATTTTTTGGCATTTAAAGAAAGAAAAAGAAGAAGAAGAAAAAAATATATATATATACACGCATACACATAAGTATATACACACACACGTATATATACACATACGTACAGAGAAAAAATGAGTAACCTACCCACAATAAAATGAATAAAATGTATAATAGTAAAAATATAATAAGCAAATAATAAAAAATTTTAAATAAGGGTAAATGCATAAATTAATATGCGAAAGAGAAGACTAAGAACGGAAGATCTAAAGTTGAAACAATGTGTCCACATAATGAAAAGATTATCTGTGTTTTCAGGTATGGAAATGAACACGTTATAAATGCACTGACTGTCTATGAAGGGTCTCTGATTAACTGCATTGAGTATTTGGTTAATGCTCGTGCTATGGCACCCCACTCCAGTACTCTTCCCTGGAGAGTCCCATGAACGGAGGAGCCTGGTAGGCTGCAGTCCATGGGGTCGCTAAGAGTCGGACATGACTGAGCGACTTCACATTCACTTTTCACTTTCATGCACTGGAGAAGGAAATGGCAACCCACTCCAGTATTCTTGCCTACAGAATCCCAGGGATGGGGGAGCCCGTGGGCTGCCATCTATGGGGTCGCACAGAGTTAGACACGACTGGAGCAACTTAGCAGCAGCAGCAGCATACTCTTTCTAAACTTGAATACAGGAAAAACTTCAAGATGTCATCTGTACTTGAACAGATGAACTATTCTGATGTCAAAGTTCAAGTTAAAGGCCAAAGAAACATTACCTCTCTCCCATCTCAATTCATTAAGAACAGTGTCTTAAAACTTACAGCTTATGAACATAATCCGAGGTACTTGCCTTTTTCAGAGGTTACAGAGTTTGATTCTCTGTATATGAAGTCCAAGAACAGGCAAACCTAGTCTATAGTGACAGAAGTCAGAAGACCAATTGTTTCAAGTTAGGGAGACATTGACTGTAAAGAGGTAAGAGAGAACTTTTCCAAGGTAATGAAAATATTCTCTGTCTTGATAGAAGTGTGGGTTACAGGTACCTATATTAATCTATACACTTAAAGTTTAAGATTCTTACATTAAATGAAGCATATCTAAATTTAAAAGGGAAAAATATGCTTCAAAATGCAACAACCATTCAATCAAAGGCAAAGAGGCATAAAACAATGAAATTTACATGACTTATAGAGAATAAGGAATTCAGTATCTTTTCCCAGGGACTAATTTTTCGATAATAAAGAGGAAGGAGACAGATGGAAAGGGAGGAGACAGGGAAGGAGAATAAAGAATAAAGGAAAGAAAGTAACAGTTCAGTGAATGAACTTTCAGTTTGAAAAATAAAACTTCCTTTTGAAAAGCCATTCTATAAAACCAAACAGGGCAATCATTTAAGGCCGCAATTTCCAAATTTTTCGTTAATGGTTTACCTTCTCCTCAACAAATGTATTTAATTAGAATTCTATTTATCAGATTTTTAACACCTTTACAGGTTCTATTGAATAAATAGCTCAATACTTCTGAGGAAACAAGTATGTGTCATGCATGCATGCCAGTTTTCAAGATGATTGAGTAATAAACAAAGACGAGATTCACTGCACTAATATCATCATTTTAAATGTAAAGTCTGGTTGAAATACAGACATTGCACTATGATGGGCTAGTGCTCACTCTGAACAAGTGAGGTTCCAAAGCACTGCAAATCTAACAAAGGGCTTAAGGAATAGTTCTTACATTTTGCTAATACCACACATTAGTAAAAATAACATTTATCTTATCTTTGCTTGCCCAAGTTACCATAGTCAGGCTGACTGTAGTGGATTGTTGCTGTTGTGCTCAGGTGCTCAATCCTGGCAGACTCTTTTGCAACCCTACAGACTACAGCCTGCCAGGCTCCTCTGTATATGGGACTTTCCAGGTGAGAATACTGGAGTGGGTTGCCATTTCCTCCTCCAGGGGAACTCCCCAACTCAGGGATCAAAACCACATCTCCTGCATTGGTAGTCAGATTTTTTAGTACTGAGCCACCAGGGAAGCCAGAATACAAAAGCAGAGGGAGCTGATTTATCCCTAAGCTTATTCACATTAAAGCTAATCTAGTCTTTCATTTCTGATATCTCAGTTAAGGATTCATATTCTAATGCAGTAACACTAAAAATATACCTGGCCTTGATTTTCAGTGTTAATACATTCTTCAAAACCCTAGTAACCTGGCCCTGACTTTCAACAGCAGTTCTATTTTGGCCACCAGCAATGAAACTGACTATATAATATATGAGGTGATGAGATAGAATATTAAAATAGGAGAACAAAAAAGTTATCTTCAAATATCTTTTGAGAGGATAAAAATGGAGGATTACCATTGTACAACTGTCAAGAGAAAGGATTAATTTTTAAATCATTTTCTATTTCCACTGCTTGATGTGGTAAAGTTGGATGAATAAAAGGCCATTGTCTTTATTCATTAATTTCAAGAGATTGTTGGAAGATGGAAATCTTTTGGAATGATTATGCCTTTGTAACAATCTTTATCTAAAAACTATGACTCTTAGAGAATACTCTGTTCTCTTCTAACTGTAAATGTTGTCAGAAGGATGAATTAGAGAGAAGTAGTCAACACAGATTTTCAGTGTCTGCCTCACAAAGTTCATCTGAGGTTTTTTCATCTTCTTATACTTGCCAAGATACCATCTTATCAAACGAACTTGATTGTGATCATTTCTCAGTATATACAAATACCAGATCATTATGCTGTATGCCTGAAACTAATAAAACATTATATGTCAATTCTGTGGCTTCTAGGGGACACAGTGGTAAAGAATCCTCCTGCCAATGCAGAAGACAGAAGAGATGCAGATTAGACCCCTGGCTTGGGGAGGAAACGGCACCCATTCCAGTACTCTTGCCTGGGAAATCCCACGGACAGAGGAGCCTGATGGGCTACAGTTCATGGGGCTGCAAAGACTCGGACACAGCAGCACATACACGCGACACATGTCAATTATATTTCTTCTTCTTCTTCTTCTTTTTTTTTTTTTTGGCTGTGTATCATGACACACAGGATCTTATTTCCTAGAACAGGGAACAAATCCATGCCCCCTGCATTGCAAGCATGGAGTCTTTACAACTGGACTTCCAGGGAAGTACCTATAACTCAATTTTTAAAAAAATAACTTGTTTTAAATTAGATAAAGGANTTTTTTTTTTTTTTTTTTTTTTTGGCTGTGTATCATGACACACAGGATCTTATTTCCTAGAACAGGGAACAAATCCATGCCCCCTGCATTGCAAGCATGGAGTCTTTACAACTGGACTTCCAGGGAAGTACCTATAACTCAATTTTTAAAAAAATAACTTGTTTTAAATTAGATAAAGGAGAAATGTTTAAATGTACATCATTGTTCTAATAAGCCAACATGGGTTAGAGGAATAGCAGTAAATAGAGCTAAAAATGACCAAATTATGAAAAGTTAACCTTCCCAAATACCTAAATCTTTATCAATGATCCAATGGATTCCCTTCGTGGTGTGGTGACAGCTACGTACCAACAAAGCCACACTAGCAAGTTGTTTTCTGCAGAAACTATCAGTTAATATGTCAAAACAGGAAAAGATAATGTCTCTACAGGAATGTACGAATATATATATATATATATATTTAAAATTAGATTAAAATATTTCAAAAGTAAATAAAAATATAAAATAGCAATTTAAAATACATATTATAAGCATAAATATATATAATTCTATTAAATATACAGTTGAACCTTGAACATAGGTGTGAGTTACATGCCATTTTTCAGTAAACATACTAAAAACATTTCTGGAGATTTTCAATATTCAGAAAAATATTACTGATAAACCATGCCAGCCCAGAAATACTGATATGATTAAGAAAAATGTATGGAAAGAAAGCATAGAGCAGATATAAATGCATATATACTGTAACATACTTATATGTGCTGATCAACTGTTTATGTTATTGGTAAGGCTTCCAGTCAACAGTATTCTGTTAGTAGTTAAGTTTTAAGGGGATCAAAAGTTCTATGATTTTCAACAGCAGTTGGGAGGGTACTGGTGACCCCACCCCATGCTGTTCAGGAGTCAACTGTATAAATGTATAATGTATAATATATACACAGATAATCTATGTGCACGTTCTTTCAAATAGAAACTAGGTATCGTCATACATGTTTGACTGTATCTTTAAAACACATAGTAAATAGGGCCTAACCATTTTTTAATAGAAATGAAACAAAACACATTGAAATGGGATCTGGAAATAAATGACTATACTATTATTATTTATTCTTAGATATTTGACATTATTATATGCAGCCATTTTCATTATTGAAAAGAACATTGCTAAGTCACATCAGTCATGTCTGACTTTGTGCAACCCCATGGATGGCAGCCCACCAGGCTCCTCCGTCCCTGGGATTCTCCAGGCAAGAACACCAGAGTGGGTTGCCATTTCCTTCTCCAATGCATGAAAGTGAAAAGTGAAAGGGAAGTCGCTTAGTTGTGTCCGACTCCTAGTGACCCCATGGACTGCACCCTACCAGGCTCCTCCGTCCATGGGATTTTCCAGGCAAGAGTACTGGAGTAGGGTGCCATTGCCTTCTCCAGAAAAGAACATTATAAAGGTACAAATGTTTCTATTAAATAAAACCTCTAAGATGAGTATGCTTTAATTCCCTAGGATTCATGACATGTTAGAAGATGATCCAAAACCTGTGATTTTGTTCCTCTTAAGTACCGGGTGTATAAACACAACTGTGGTTCATTTTCCTTTGATGATACAGATGTGAAAGATATTCTTATTGACAAGCAGACCTAATCTGACTGATTAGCCGAAGTGCAGAATTCTGCCACACAAAATCAACTGTATATGTACAAAAATAAATTGCAAAGCCCTGCAAGTAACCTCCAAAGCTTAATATTTTAAAAGTTATGTGACCCTGGGTAAGTCATCAGTAGGTATGTCTTCAGTTTCACCACCTCTGCAATGAGAAGATTGTTCTAAAACAGCCTTTCTATTAGAGTGTGTGTAGAAAACACAAGCCTTCTGCTCTGTTGGTGGGAATGTAAATAGGTGCAGTCACTATGGAAAACAATTCCTTACAAAAGTTAAAAATAGAACTATCATAGGATCCAGCAATCCCACTTCTAGACATGCATGCAGAGAAAACTCTAACCCCAAAAGATATATGCACCCCAGTGTTCACAGCAGCACTGTTGACAACAGCCAAGACATGAAAGCAACCTAAATGCTCATCAGCAGAGGAATGGATAAAGATTTGTGCGTGAATGAATATTACTTACCCACAAAAACTTGAAATTACGTCACTTGCAGCAACATGGATGAACCTAGAGATCATCATACTAAGTGAAGCAAGTCATTCACACAGAGATGAATATTCCTTATGTGTGGAATCAAAAATGATACAAATGAACTTATATACAAAACAAAAACAGACTTACAGTTACCAAAGGGTAAAGGGCAGGGGGGGATGTCTGGGGTATTGGATTAGAAGATGCAGACTACTATATAGAAAATAGATAAAAAATAAAGTCTTACATTATAGAACAGGGAACTGTATTCAATACTGTGTAACAAACTATAATGGAAAAGAATCTGAAAAAAAAATATATTAATATATATCTACACACACACACACACACATATATATGTACATATTTACCTGAATTACTTTTCTGTAAACCAGAAAATAATACAACATTGTAGATCAACTATACTTCAACTAAAAAGACTAAAAATATAATAGCATCTAGTATACTTTCTACTTTAATTCCATGAAGACTTGACTATCACACTCTATTCTGTGATGAAGTTATATTCACTTACTATTGATAAGCATATTTTTGTCCTACAGAGGAATTATAATACAAATGATATGTCAATTTTATTATTTCTCACTTTCCAAGTGGTCTTCTGAAGGAAGCACTGGGATCCTCTCTTTTCACAATTTATTAAAATGAACCACATATCCAAAAATATTCACTGAAGACTCTCTTCATCCACTTTCTCTATTTATTATATATTAATACATAAACCACAACCATGTTTCCAAGAGTGGCTCTCACTGCTCTTCCATTAGCAAATAGCTGGCCTGACTCCCTAAATGAGAATTATAAACTATACCTCTTACTTTTTTTTTCCTAAAACACATTTTCCTAATATTTAATTTATAAATCATTTCCCAGATGTATCAGTAATAAATGATTGTAGGCGGCAGACAGGTCTCCAAGAAAGTATCATGCTTGCTATTTACTTGGAGGTCTCATTAAAAAGGCATCAAGAGAAAGCAAAATATAAACAACCTTGTGAACCTTTGTAATTGGTCTCAAGGGACACGTAACTCTGAGGATATCAATCAGGAAATGCCCTAGTCCAAACTCCCTCTTAGGTTGTACGAAAAATACTTATTTGCTGATAAAAAGTTTGTGTAAGATAGCTGCTTATGATCAAAGTGAGAACAAAGCAAAAAATAAGTGCTCCATGATTTCAGATATTTTCTCCCTAAAGCTTATTTTAAGAAAATGACCAAGCTAATCCTTTTCGTTAATTGCCATGCTGCTCATAAATGAAGTAATTTTAAACACATATGCCACAGATGTTTATCGTGTATGTAGAAGTACAGGGATATATATATATATAATATACATAACATATACACATATTTAAGTGGTATGGTCAACACATTAGTTTACAATTTAGATGTTAAAAAATTAGACATGTCCCAAATGTGTTATTTTGTGAAGGTTAATCCTTTAAATTACCAATTTTTGAACTAAGGGTTTTCCTAAAGCAAGACATTTCTTTGTAAAGATCGGGACAACTTTTCATGACTGCATTTGTTATCTTCATATTTATCAGACCTCAAATTTGGTGTTTTGACTGATTTCAATGATCATTTTCAGCATATCACCCATTTTCACCTTCTCATGACCCAAGGAGGGGTTGTCATCCCATATGATAGATGAAGTGGGTCCAATAAATGTGGCCAAATAACACATGAAGCTAAGATTACTGAAAAACTGTGTGTGTGTGTGTGTGTGTGTGTGTGTGTGTGTGTGTGCAGGCGTGCATGCACGCATGCCCAGTTGCTCAGCCATGTCCAACTCTGCAATGCCATGGACTGCAGCCCTCCAGGCTCCTCTGTCTCTGGGATTTTTCAGGCAAGAATACTGGTGTGGGTTGCCATTTCCTCCTCCAGGAGATCTCCCCAACCCGGGGACTAAACCCACATCTCCTGTGCATACTGTATTGGAAGGTCGATTCCTTACACCTGAGCCATCTGGGAAGCTCCTGAAATACAGATGCACCACCAAAATCCACTATAGTGTTCTTCATATTCATTTTATTTTATGCCTTTTCTTTGTTTAAAGGAATCCTTCTATACAGCAAGTTAGATTCATGGCAGTTATGTTGCAAAAGTTATCAGATCTTGGTTGATTTATAGATCAAATGGTGTATAAAATGGATCTGCAAAGAAATAATAAAGAAAATGCCAAAAGTATGTCAAATCTCACCATGATTCTTTAGATATATTTGTATTTCTTGACAACTGATTCATCTCATGTTTTCCTCTTTGTTTCAAACTAAACAAGTTACAAGTAAAAACAGCTCCCTTTTTTATGAACCTTCTCTCCAGATTAAACTGTGACTGTTCCTGTATAAATCAAATCTATTTATTACTCTTAGCTTCAAACAATAACACAAACTAAACAAATTATTTTAGATGCTTAGTTGTTAGTATCTGTTTATGCAGAACATCTAATGTGATATATTGGAATCCAGAGGACTGGATTCATGTTTTTTCCCTCATTCTTTTTTTTTTTTTTTTATTAAAGGATACTTGCTTTACAGAATTTTGTTTTCTGTCAAAACTCAACATGAATCAGCCATAGGTATACATATATCCCCTCCCTATTGAACCTCCCTCCCATCTCCTGCCCCATCCCACCCCTTTAGGTTGATACAGAGCCCCTGTTTGAGTTTCCTGAGCCATACAGCAAATTCCTGCTGGCTATCTATCTTACATATGGTAATGCAAGTTTCCATGTTACTCTTTCCATACATCTCACCCTTTCCTCCCCTCTTCCCCATGTCCATAAGTGTATTCTCTATGTCTTGTTTCTCTTGTCTCATTCTTGGTTTACCTCCTAGCACAAGCATTTACAGCTTTATTTGTTCATTCATAAGCAAAGTATGAACAAAAGTGTCACCAGTAATAATCTGGGTAGCAGTATGAACATTTATAGCGCAACTGTGATAAATAGTATATATAAATTTCTCTTATAAAAATAATAAATGTTTAAAACAATGAATATGTAAAATAAAACAAAAAATAAAATTTATCTGTTATTCCACTATCCAGAAATCACCAGGGAGCACTTTTTTTTTTTTAATCCCTACCAGTTTTAATTTAATTGTTCACCTGTTATTGGATGTTTAGGTAACTCTTTTGCTATAACACTGCGGTGAACAATTTCACACATAATTTCTTGGCAGAATCTTTGGTTCTTTAAGTTGTTAAATAAGATTGACAGATATTCATTCATCTGCTTTTTTATTAACACATTAACAAAATAGTTACCTGACCATTCTGCTCATACATGTACAGAAAATAGTGTTTAGAGAAATAGATGATGAGCTGAGATTCAAGTAAAAGCTTTTGGTTCTTTAAGTTGTTAAGCAAAATTGACAGATATTCATTCATCTGCTTTTTTATTAACACATTAACAAAATATTTACCTGACCAGTTAGCTTACACATGTATAGAAAATAGCATTTAGAGAAATAGATGATGAGCTGAGATTCAAGTAAAAAGCTTCAGTGAACAGAAACAACAGGCAAAAGGACAAATATTATATGATTCTACTTACAAAAAATATCTAGATTGGGTAAGTCATAGAGACACAAAACAGACCAGAGGTTACCAGGAGCTGGGGATGAGAAGGAGTGAAAAGTTGTTGCTTATCGGTTTTAGGTATTCCCTTGGGAGGTAAGGAAGAAATTTAAAAATAAATACTGGAGACTGCTATCTAACATCAGGAACATAACTGATGCTACAAGAATGGTTAAGATGACAAATTTTATGTTAAACATATTTTACTACATTTTCTACTTTCATTGAAGTCGATATATAATAATTAAAATCTATCCAATTCACTGAAAGTTTAAATATAATTTGTGTATATAGTATGTCAAAGTCTCTGATAAGTGACTGTATCTTATTTAAGACCCACAATAAGCTTATCATTACTAACAACAGGGAAACCGAGTTTTAAGGAACTTAGGTAGTTGTGCAGTCTCACCAGAATCAGACTTATACCACATTTGTATGACTTCAAAGCCATTGCTTTTAATTCTTATGCTGTCTAAATTACATCTCTCATGCTTCATCTGTTACAGCTTCTGAACTGTTAAGCCTATTCTGTTGCTGTTACTCTACAGTCACTAAGTCCATGGTCTCCAGCACTCCAGGATCCTCTGTCCTCCACTATCTCCCAGGGTTTGCTCAAATTCACATTGAGTTGGTGATGTTATCTAAATATGGTATCCTCTGCCACTCCCTCCTCCTTTTGCCTTCCATCTTTCCCAGCATCAGGGTCTTTTCCAATGAGTTGGCTCTTTACATCGGGGCTTCCCAGGTGGTGCACTGGTAAAGAATCTGTCTGTTAATGAAAGGGACGCAGTTTCAATCTCTGGGTGGGGGAGATTCCTTGGAACAGGAAATAGCAACACGCTCCAGTATTCTTGTCTGGAAGATTCCATGGACAGAAAAGCCTGGCAGGCTATAGTCCATGTGGTTGCAGAGTGAGACATGACTGAGCATTCACACATGGTTTAGGACACACACATCTTTAAAGCCACAACATTCCTAAGTAAGTCTATTTCACATAAAAGTAAAGTGAAGCTCAATGAGGTTACATGAGTTAATTCAACATTACAGAGCTAGTTTATGGAATAACTAGACTTAAAACATATTTTAGACTACAAAATGGCCAACATACTACAGAGAATTCCCATATACTCTTCATTCATCCTCCCCACTGTTTAGCTACATGAACATAGTGACATAATCAAAACAAGAAACAAACTACAAACTTTATTCAGATTTTACTAGCATTATCGCTAATATATTTTTCTTTTTCCATGATCTAATGATGCAGCAAATAGTACTGTCAAAACGTTTTGTACAGTGTCCCTCAATTTAGGTTTGTCTGATATTTCCTCATGATTAGATGGTGGTTATGTATTTTTTACCAGAACCTTGAGAAAATAAAAAAGTTTTATTTTCCTCAAACATTTACCCACTGTTTTTAGCATCCTTCAGATGTTCTTGCCTAAAACAGTTATTAGCGAGGTTTTCTAATGATGATGTTCCATCTTTTTTGTTCCATCTTCTTTATTCCTTCTATATTTACTAACTGAAATTCTTCCATAAGGAGAAACTGTGTCTTCTCTGATATGTGCTCTCACTCTCCTTCTTTCTATCTCTTTATTTCAGTATGGGTTTATAATTATTTATTTTATCTGGATAATCAAAAAAGCAAGAGAGTTCCAGAAAAACATCTATTTCTGCTTGATTGACTATGCCAAAGCTTTGGATTGTGTGGATCACAATAAACTGCGGAAAATTCTGAAAGAGATGGGAATACCAGGTCNGGTGTGCTGTGATTCATGGGGTCGCAAAGAGTCGGACACGACTGAGCAACTGAACTGAACTGAACTGATGGGTTAAAACTCAATCTTAAAGTTATTTATTGAGTTGTTCTAAATCTCCAGCGTTGGTGACTGGGAGCCCTTTCAGGTTAACACCTTTGTCTTTTGATATGACCCCATCCTTTTAGAGGACTCTCTTGCTTTTGGTGCTAATAATACTCCAAGCTCATTTTATACTCTCTCTTATACTCCCCAGCCCTGCAATCAGCCACTTCTTCAAGGAGCCTGTAGACAATGGGATTTAAATAACAAGATCTTTTGTGCTCATAGCTACTAGAGTGTTACTGCTTCCAAACTCTCTCAGTAAATAAAGCTTGAAAATAAATGTATTATACTGACAAAGAGTCAGGCATTTAATCCAGGAGTTTTCACTTTCCCTAATAATATCCTCTGTTTTGAAATTAGTTTTTAATTTGGTAGGCTTCACATTTCAGAAAGGTATAAGGAAATAATAGTGTCAATTATATAAATAATAAATCATTAAAACAGAAAGAATGCAATAAAGGCTTGATTCTCTTTATTCAGTTAAGGACTAGTAGATACTCTTTACTGAGAGGAATTCTAATATACTGTAAACCACAGGTCTCCTGCATCTGAGAAAATCTATGAAGTTCACTGTGTTTCCTTATCTATGAAATGAGGATGATTATCTCTGTCTTATACAGATGTTATAAAAATACATTCTATTACAATAAATGTGAAGGCACTTTTTATACTCAAAAGCACATGATTTGCGGGCATATTGTTGTTCAATATGAAAATGTCTAATACAAAAAATTACTAGTGTATGATAGGTAGAATTCTATATATGTTCCTCCAAGATTTCCATTTCTTAGTTATTCTATCAAAGATAAATCCAGGTACTGCTTTGAAGGTACTTTGCTAATGGAATCATGGTTGCCTACAGCTGACTTTAACTTAGGGAGGTTATCCTAGATCCAGTGTAATAATATTAGCTCTTTAGAGCAGAAGGATGGAGAAGGCAATGGCACCCCACTCCAGTACTCTTGCCTGGAAAATCCCATGGCCGGAGGAGCCTGGTAGGCTGCAGTCCACGGGGTCGCTAGGAGTCGGACATGCCTGAGTGACTTCTCCACTTTCACTTTTCACTTTCACGCATTGGAGAAGGAAATGGCAACCCACTCCAGTGTTCTTGCCTGGAGAATCCCAGAGACGGGGGAGCCTGGTGGGCTGCCGTCTATGGGGTCGCACAGAGTCGGACATGACTGAAGCAACTTAGCAGCAGCAGCAGCAGCAGAGCAGAGGAGGAGACAGAAAAATCTATCTGATGTACCTGAATAAGGAAGTGAGGGCTGAGAAATGAGGATGAAGGGGAGGGTCAAGAGAGATGTGAGAAGAACTTGACCCACCATCTCTGGCTTTGAACATGGCCGTGAGTCGGGGTACGTATCAGGAGGTGGATGCTGCTGCTGCTGCTAAGTCGCTTCAGTCGTGCCTGACTCTGGGCGACACCATAGACAGCAGCCCACCAGGATCTTTTGTCCCTGGGATTCTTTAGGCAAGAATACTGGAGTGGGTGGCCATTTCATTCTCCAATGCATGCACGCATGCTAAGTTGCTTCAGTTGTGTCCGACTCTGTGCGACCCCATGAATAGCAGCCCACCAGGCTCCTCTGTCCACGTAATTCTCCAAGCAGGAGTACTGGAGTGGGTTGCCATTTCCTTCTCCAAGCTGGACTCTAGGAGCTCAGAAAGACTCTAGGACAAATAGCAAAAAAACAGGGAATGAGTCTATAATCACATGGAATTGAATCCTGCCAACAGTTTGAATGATTCTGGAAAAAGATTCTCCCCTACAGTTCAGGAAAATCAAAAACAAACAAACAAACAAAAAACAAACATGTTGATCCCTTGCTTTCAATCTTGCAAGACCCTTATCAGAGATTCATGCTGTGCTTATACTTCTGACACAGAAAAACTGTGAGCTAGTGAATGGGTATTATTTTAAGTCATTGAATGTGTGATAATTGTTAGTACAACAATAAAAATAAACATATCATGTTTCAGGAGGAGAAAAAATGATTTAGACAAATAAAATGATTCTTTTCATAATCTATATCAACCATAGAGCCTCATACATAACTACTGTTGACTGATAGCAAGAATAAGAGAGATCTGATTTAAGGAAATTGAGAAAACATTATATGGACAATCTATACTTACAGGGTCCACTGTACAATTCAATCAGTCTCTGTTTGAGACCCATATGCATCACAAACCTACCTTCGTCAATTTTCTAAAGAGTAACACGATAATGAGAGCAGGAAGAATTCAAGATTTGGACTGGAAATCAAATATAATCTGGGCTGTGTCTAACTCAATTATTAGTCAAGGAACTTCTGACATTTCATCCCCTCTTAAACTGAATTTTCTCATCTTTAATGTGGGCATATATTGTGCTATCTTGGCTTAAGATCAGTTCAGTTGCTCAGTCGTGTTTGACTCTTTGCAACCCCATGGACTGCAGCACGTCAGGCTTCCCTGTCCATCACCAGCTCCTGGAACCTAGTCAAACTCATGTCCATTGAGTCAGTGATGCCATCCAACCATCTCATCCTCTGTCATCCCCTTATCCTTCCTCCCTCAATCTTTCCCAGCATCAGAGGCTTCCCCAATGAGTCAGTTCTTCACATCAGGTGGCCAAAGTATTGGAGTTTCAGCTTCAGCATCAATTAACATTGGCTTAAGTTAGATAACAAAAATTAAAATTCTTTGAAAATTGAAAATACCTAAATTCTCATTGGATTGGGTACATTATTTGATGATTCTCAGAAACTGACTAAAATAATTGTTAGTAGTCAGATTAGTCCAGACTGTTAATTTACTAAGATTGATTCACAATTACTTACTATGATGCTTCTCTTTGAATATTCTTTTACTTTGAGATCATAAGTTTAATATGTTAGGAGGTGGTTTATTGTTTATAGTTAATAAAGAATAGGAATGGAGGAATGAACAGCAGGATGCAAAATGACATTATGGTAATCCTAAAATTTTCAATCAACAGAAAATACTAAGAAAGTTTTTAAATTGCCCATGTTCCTTGTTATTGGTTTCAATTGTGTCCCATCCCTTAGGTTGAACTCCTATCTCCCAGTGCTTCAAGATACGACCTATATGGAAAGATGGACATTGCAAATGTAATTAGTTAAGATGAGTTCATACTCGGCTGGACCCCTAATCCTTTATGAGTAATATATGTTTAAAAGAAAACTTTGGACACAGACAGCTACATAAGCAGAACGACATGTGAAGATTACAGTTAAAATCAGGGTGAAGCCTCTGTATGTCAAGGAACAGTGAAGACTGGTAGCAAATCACCAGCAATTAGAGAAAGGCCTGGAGGGGCTTCTCTCTCATAACACTCAGAGGGATCCAACCTGCAGAAACTTTTATCTCTGACTTCTAACTGTCAGGTCTGGAAACAAATATTACTGCTGTTGAAGCTACCCAGTTCATAGTATTTCGTTATGAAAGCCTGAGTAATCGAATGCAGTCCTCTATTCAAGAGAAAATACAAAAGGAATGACTGCAATTATAATAATCCAACAAAGGGTATGAGCCACTTAAAAAAATAACTTTCAAATAGCTTAAGTCCATTTAATTATTTAAAAAAAACAAATCTTGAACCATAAAGAAGATGGAAATCAGTATTATATTTTACAAGAAACCAGTGGATATGATGCAAGATAGGTTGAGAAGCTTGCTTAAAATTAGAGCTGACAGAGGAAACACCTGCATCTGAAACTTTCAACTTTGAATCCAGAGCTCCTTTCTCTATGGCATTTAGTTAATTTTCATTTGGCTCAATTGCTCATACTTACTCCTAAATTCAAATGGAAGAAACTATCAGACAAAAATGGTCAAAAAGGTCAGCACTTAGACTGTATGTTTAGGACACAATAAAATCCCACTAAACTTGGATGCAAGGGGAGTAGGAGGCAGAAAGCTGCAGCAAGGTTCTAGCTGCCCTGGTGAGGCCACTTCCACAAGTCCATTGTCTTCATCAGTCTGTCAATGCAAAAATGCTTGAGCTGTTGGAGAGGAGTTCAGCAGCACTTATGTCACAGACCTCATTTTTGTTCGATTCTGTTTTATTAGATAACCATCCAGCAGCTATTCTTTGTCCCAAGAGGAACTCTAAGGTATTTTAAATTCCCAGCCAAGCTTCTCTGAGAAATACTCAAAATCCAGGTACCCTTTTGCCAGTTAACAAAATTGCTTCTGTAGGATTAAGCTGTTCACTTTTTGAGCTCTTAGTTAAAGTTCACCTGGCAATGCAGTGTGCTGAACAAACAGCTACACTTGTGTGGTGCAAGCTTTAACCTCTGCAAAGTGTGCAGCCTTTCAGAAGAGCAAACTCTTATCAGCTATAGAAACAATGGATTTGGGATCTCTAAAGAAAACATCAAATAGGTGTACTGTTCCTTTTGAATAGGACTGAAATAATTCTTTTTCTTGTTTGCTTCCCTTCCCTTGAATTACATGAATTATCTCTATCCCTCATCCCATTTGAGAAAACAAACAAAAAATATATCAGAAAGCTACTGTTTCGCAGGAAAAAAAGATCCAAGTTGTGAAATAATTTACACATGAAAGCATATTCAAGTGCAACCTACCTTGTATTATCTTAAGTTCTGGATTGATACCCCAAAATAGCCACAGTGTTACATTATCCACAAATATCTGAGAGATGTCTGAATGTCACTAGGGAACAGTTTATCGATCTGACTCAGAGGAAATAAGGTGCACTAAAGCGGATATTATACAATAAGTCAGGAGACCCGATTTCTTTATCTGGCTCCATAACTCCACTACTAACGGGCTCGATGACCTTGAGAGGCCTTTTGGGAACTAAGCTCCCATTTGAGTAATGAGCTGCATGATCTCCAAGGTCCATTTCTAATCTAAAATTATGAGATCCAAATAATGTAACTAACTCCCCAAAACCTGTCAAAAAGTAATTCTTGATTGTGATTTTAGCCAATTTGGAGAATGACTCTAAACAGATCGATCAACGTGGGAATAGCAAGATCATCTTTATCTCAATATTTGGCATATATTATAAAGCAGGAAAGAGCAGCACAACTTAAAATGAAATGATTATTTAGCATGCACTATGGAGCCTGGTGGGCTGCAGTCCATTGGTCGCTAAAACCCAGGCACGACTGAGAGACTAAGCACACACACATACATGTTCTGTATTAGTTTCCTTATACATTAACCTCTATATTTTAAGGACCCCATAAGTGAACTATAAGTTTGCCCCCCAAGGGGGTAATTTTAAACCACGGGAGGAAAAAGGGAAGGTGGTATATCTATTCAGTTAGGACCTAAGAACTGGGGTATCAAGTAGTGTTTCTCCTATTATGAAGAGCATAATCCAAACTAATGCAAAGTAGTTGTTGGAAAACCTGGAATAAAAGCCATCAGAAAGTTATTTTCTTTGCTTATGGGTGGAAAATATCACCAAATATTTTATTTTAAAAGTGATAACAGGTGTGATTTTTTGTACCATCATTTAGATAGTCATGTAGGAAACATTAATATTTTACTGATATTTTAGAAATATCTAATTGTTAATAAATCTACATTTTACATCTCATTGATTTATTGAACTAGCATTTAGAAGCTGAGCTCTATTACTTACTTCTCAACTTATCCACAGAAACACAGTGTTTGTGGCAGAGGAAAGTTTGATGTCAACACATGATTCCAAAACTTTGGGATAAAATTTCAGGGGAAAAAAAAAAAAGATATTATGGGGAAAAAGCAGAGAAACTTTCAAAATAATACAGGAAGAGGTTTCCGGTTTTGTTACATTATAAATGTTTAAAATAAGAAAACTATCATTTCATGGTAGTGTTTATCAGGAAAGTTCTATGAAGAAGATAGGTCTTAAAGGAGAAAAAGTTCCATATTACTGAAGGCAGAAAACCTGGAAATCATAACAAGATTGATTTTCAACCTATAGAAGTCACTTATATAAATAAAGTAACCCCATAATTAGTCTCAGTTTATCTACCCACATTAAATTATATTACTGATGTACACAGTTACATTTCTCCTTGATATATTTCATAACTAATAAAATAACTCACATCTATTGATTTTACTCGAAGAAAAATGGGGAGGTTAGTCTTTACAAGATTCAAGATTCCCACCACAGCATGATTATGTGGTGCGTTGGTAATGACAGAAACCATTTGATTTTTTACTCTCATTAAAAATAAATATAGATTTAAATAAGATTCATGGCTACTCTACTCAGAATCCATATACCAGATCAAACCCATTACCACCTAAAACTAGAATTAATTGTAGAGATTATTTTTTTTTGAAAAGCAGAAGCCCTCCTGATATAACAGGTGAATGTAGTAATAGATTTACTGAACATTTAATATAAGAAAGACAAAAACTAAGTATTTTACATGCATTCTCTCATTGGATTCTCTCAATCATCTAATGAAGGAGATAATTTTATTATCTTCATTTACAAAGAGGAAAAACAGAGCCTCAGAGAGATCACAGAGTATGCAAAGGCTAGAAAGCAGCTTCACTTGTTTTCAAAAACAACTCTAGTCTAATCCAGCCTGCAATCAAAGCTGGATCCTAAGACATCATGAAAAAAGTCCAGTATATGAACACAGTCTTGAAACTGTGGTCACAGAAGTGACCATGGCTCAAACCTTACCTGAATACATAAAAGATTAAAAGAAGACACCAGACAGAGTGTACCAAGTGAGTTATAAGCTTAAATATTTATCCTGGCTTAACATGGTCAGCAGTGAGAAATGTCAGGACTAACCCTAGAGACTAACCCAGGGCAAAAACAATTCAAAACAGAAAGTGATCACAGATATGGAGCAAAAACAGAAGTTTTACCTTTTTTTCCACCTTCAATGGCTTTCCTAGCATAACACCTGCTCAAGTCTGAGGATGCTCTTTGCTTTTTTTTTTTTTTTTTTCCCAAATGTTTCCTAACTCCTAAGTCCTCATGGATTTTTAACTTACCCTCTTTCATTTGGGCATTTTTACAATTTAACATTAAGCTAACAAATCAACCTCTGAAACAGCCTGAATCTTAAAACTCTATGGTTTCACTAAAACTCAAATACACAATCCAAATCTCTGGGCAATGAAAAGTAGGGAACCAAATTGGGTTAGCAAAACAGAACGGAGAATCATTAGTGTTCAAATTTCATTTCCAAGAGTTTCAGGGGACTTTAAATATGCTGTCCAACAGTGATGGGCCAGAAACTGGATCTTGGAAATGCTTTGGTTATAAAGAGACTTGTTTTAATATTGAACCAAAGCATAGCCTGTTCAGTACAATCGTACTAAACTGCCAGTAGTAAACCTACATCTATTCATTTTCCCCCAATATATATATATTTTTTTTCTTTAAAAAATTTTTAATGGGGAATTTATTTTTATTTATTTTTTAATATAAATTTATTTATTTTAATTGCAGTTCTAATGAGGTGGATAAAACTGGAGCCTATTAAACAAAGTGAAGTAAGCCAGAAAGAAAAACACCAATACAGTATACTAACGCATATATTAGGTGTATACCTAATATATATTTAATAGGGCAACATCTCGCACAGAAAATACAGTCAGGGAAATATTACCTTTAAAAAAATGTTAGCTGTTGGCTAGTAGTGGAAATGGGTCTAAACTGTGTACAATATTAGTAGTACTGTATTATCAATGAAACAATTTCCTGTAATTGTCATTTGGATGCATATTTGCCCCTAATTTTGCATCCACAAAACAATTTTATTTAAAACATAAAATTATTATTTCACCTGAAAGGAGAAATGTCATTTTTTGCTCTTATTTTAATGCATCCTACAATTATGTGGCATTTCTTTCATTCAGAAAACTCTGTGGAAATGTATGCTATTGTTCAAGGCTACTTAAAATTACAGGCATTTTCATAATTTTTGATGAACTGTTATTTATATTTGAAGTACTACATGTCATATCCTGGCCTCTTTGGCCTAACTAGGAAAAATCATCGCTATTTTTAATACTTTTAACGTCATATAGGTCCACACAAAATGTTAATTTGTCATTCTGTTAAAAACTGACTAACAAAAGTAACAGTGCAATCAAGGTGCTTTTATCTCATAGGTCATCTTCACATTTAGCTGTTTTTATAGAATGAATTTACTCTCTATTTTCCTGTACCAAATTTAACCTCATAAAATTATTTTTTAAAACTGTAATCTGTTTTAATGTAAGTCAAACAGGACTAGCATCACTGCAGTGTACTCAAAATATTAAAGCTACTAAATTTCCTATTAATAGTATACAAGTTTGCACAGATTTAACCCATAATTTCTAAAACAGCACCTTAGACTGGCTAAGCTACAGAAACATAACACATTTATTTTAGCATAGTTAGCCATAACATGTACTTCTACCTTATTAAACTATTAATAAGGCCAAAATTTATCATCATTGGATAGGTCAGAGCATTGGTATAATTTCCTTCTTTAAATTTTGGTGCTGAACAGTTGTGGCATTTGTAATATCAGGTAAGACCACTGTTGTCTGAATCTGACAGAATCAGTTGTGTGTATACTTGGAAAGCACAGTTCTGAAATATTCAGAAATTGCTGATAAAAGAAAAAGGCAACTCTGCACATGAGACTAATCTTATATTTGCCAAAAAAGAACAGAGTTAAGCTCATTATTTTCCTTCAGGAGGTTTTTTAAAATAAAACAGCATTATATATTAAAGAGATAACCAAAAGAGTCTAGGCTTCAACAAGTATTAAAGCTAAGTATCCCAGAAAAAAACAAAAAAAGATCATGCATTCTTAGTTCTTGCTTCTTTGAAGAGCTATAATTCACATATGAAAAACAACGTACTTACTAGATCAGATGTCTAGCTTTCAACCAATACTGAACTTATCTTTAGCACAACTTCAATCCTTGGTGCATTATTTATTTCCTCCTTAGCAGCAGCAGAAATGCAAGATGTTCCAAAGCTTTGCTTTCAGACAGTTTTCTTCAACCACAGTCTTTTACATGTCCTGTTATTTGCTTCAGCATCTATGAAACAACTCCATCCTTCATGATAATCAAAACCCTTGAAGCAATCCACATCTGCTTCCTTATACTGAATTTCAAATCTATTTGCAAAGAAAAAAAAATCCTCTTCCTTGCTTCCTTGTATTTTATTTCAGAAAGTTTCATGGATTGAATATTCCAACTCCCTTTAACATACCACAGAGCACTAAATGGAAAGAATTACATTACTGCAGCTCCTTAGATTATAACTGATAAGGTGAGCCTTTTACATTTATATTAGGTTCTGAGGAGCTGATGCCATACCGGTTTAATAATTAATAATTCATGGAGCCAAATTACAGCCTTAGAAGGAAACAGCCTCTTTGACTAGTTCTTTCATAATCCTCTGATTTATGTATGACAGCAGAGAAGAGTTCTAGGAGAGGTTAATAATAAAAAAAAAAAAATCCCAGACATGACACTTGAATTTTTAAAATTACTCCTGTCTTTGCACAAGCTGAGTTTGTTGCAGCATCATGGGAGTTCTACCTCTCTGAACACAGTCAATTAATTCAAAGGGATAACAGTGTCATTTTAAATGAGCATCTGTCTAGTGAGGATATCCAGGGGAAAGTAAGGGATGCAGGGGGTTGAGGGAGCAGGTAGTAAATTAAATTTGAGAGGCATTTTGGACCAAAAAGGAGAGGATTTCACTTGTTATTCCTAAAAGGTAACCTTTAGTAGGATTTCTGAGAAGACACTTCAGGTTCAAATGTACCCTCTTTTTCATTATCCCTCAGATCTGAAAACTGACCCTGGGCTGGGTTACCCATAATCGTTCTTGCCTGGAGAATCCCAGGGATGGGGAGCCTGGTGGGCTGCCATCTATGGGGTCGCACAGAGTCGGACACGACTGAAGCGACTTAGCAGCCACAGCGGTGAAAGTGAAAGTTGCTCAGTAGTGTCTGACTGACTGTGACCCAGTGCACTATACATATAATCCATGGAATTCTTCAGGCCAGAAAACTGGAGTGGCTAGCCTTTTCCAACCCCAGACTGCACTCTGGTCTCCCACATTGCAAGCACATTCTTTACCATCTGAGCCACCAGGGAAGCCCAAGAATACTGGAATGGGTAGCCTATCCCTTCTCCAACAGATCTTCCTGACCCAGGAATCAAACCAGGGTCTCCTGAATTGCAGGTCAATTCTTTACCAACTGAGCTATCAGGGAAGCCCATAATATGCAAGGCTTAATAATTCAAAAGAACATATATAGAGAGGTATAATTTACATATATTAAACTATACCAGTTGGAAGTATACAGTTCAATCCACAGTCCTATGAAGATACAGAACATTTTCATCACTCCAGAAGTTCCTTTATATTTTCTCCAGTCAATATCCTGCCCTAAAAGGAACTGACTTCTTTCACGAGAGATGTTCCCTATTCAAATGTTCTACATAAATGGAAATGCACACGATATATTAATATTTTGCTGTATCTGGAACCTTTCACTCATCACGTTTTCAGATGCACTCATGTTACTACTTGTTATTGCTCTATAGTATTCCACTGTCTGAATATACTACTTCTTCTTCTATTGACAGACACCTAGGCTGTCCTCAGTTTATTTTCATGATTATGAATAAAGCTACTATGAACATTCTAATATTAGGCTCTTTGTAGACATGTTTTCATTTCTCTTGGCTACATTTCGTTGCATATAAATGTAATCATTAGGTCATAGAGTATACTCTTTTTAACTCGTTATGAAACTGTTAAAAATATCCAAGATAACTGCCTCATGTCACATTCTCATCTACAATGTAGCACAGTGTTAGTTATTCTTCACCCTCACTGATATTTGTGGCTATCAATTTCCTTCATTCTAGCCATTTAATTGAGTATTTAGTGGCCATAAGGTCTCATTTTTCTGACAATTTACGATGTTGAGCGTTTTTTTTCATGTGGTTACTGGCAATAGGTTCAATCTTCACTAACTGTTAACAAACTGGGTTTTCAGTTAGTGATAGATCAACCAAAGATTTTCCATGTAGGCCTAAGTCTCAACTGTCTCTGAAAAGTGCACCTAATGAAATGCATCTTTCCATTTATCTAGAACTAGCCCCTGACCCTGTGAGCAGATACTGTTCCTGTTAACATGGAAACCCTAAACTCTATATACCCATTATACACTGCTCCTTTTATTCTAATTTGATGATGCTATGCCTTTTGGTCATTTCTTTCATTCTCAATATTTAAAAATAAGTTCCTTTGTTTATAAAGTGACACTCTTTTTAAACTTCTGCCCATTCACATATCTGTAAGTTTAGCTTCCATTGATGGATGCTGGATTAAGACCATTATTTGAACATCCATAGGCAACTATGCAGAGAAGGCAATGGCACCCCACTCCAGTACTCTTGCCTGGAAAATCCCATGGATGGAGGAGCCTGGTGGGCTGCAGTCCATGGGGTCACTAAGAGTCACACACAACTGAGCAACTTCTCTTTCACTTTCCACTTTCATGCATTGGAGAAGGAAATGGCAACCCACTCCAGTGTTCTTGTCTGGGGAATTCCAAGGACAGGGGAGTCTGGTGGGCTGCCGTCTATGGGGTTGCACAGAGTTGGACACAACTGAAGCGACTTAGCAGCAGCAGCAGGCAACTAAGAGGGTCCCCAGGTGGCTCAGTTGTGGGTTTGATCCCTGTGTTGGAAAGATCCCCTGGAGAGGGAAGTGGCAACCCACTGCAGTATTCTTACCTGAAAAAAAGAAAAAATCCCATGGACAGAGGAGCCTGGCAGATTACAGTCTACAGTGTCATAAAGAGTCAGACAAACCTGAGCATGCAAGCACACACAGGTAACTATGACCAAAACTCACATCTTGATTTTCTTTCTTATTTGTAAAATGCAAATAATAGCTTTCTCTTAGAGGAATCATAATGATTAAAATAAACAATTGGTACATGACATAATCAGGACCCTTTGATTGCAGCAGTGTTGAGGAAGTAATAGCAGTTATGACACCTACTACCCAATCTACAGGGAATCTCAATTCACACTGAATTCTTTCAAGTAAGTTAGTGGAATTATGGCGATTCTTCCCTATATTTCACTTGATCTCTTCAAGCATATAATTTATTATCCACTAGTTTCAGTGATGATGACGATAACACTTAACAATTATTTACAGTTTATAAAGATAATAGAAAAAGAAGGTAATGTGATTTGAAATGTTCAATATTATTGCACCTGATATAATCTCACAGAGTAGTCAGATCCATATACAAAAGTCCTGGTTATTTTATTAGGTGCATATTTGCAGACAGAGTAAAGATAACTATATTTATCTATCATATATAAGTATAATGAAATAGACAAAAAGAAGTATAATCCATGTAATTCTATGAAAAAAAAAGTATGCCAAAAGTATTCATATTTTTTTCATACACTATCACCAGGATGAAAGAGAGCCTCAAGAGTTTACGGGAAAATGACACAGGTTATAGGGTTGAATTGTGCCCTCAAACCCCACCCACCCTCCGCCAATTAATCTGCAGAAGTCCTAACTCCCAGAATCTCAGAATGTGCCTTATTTGGATACAAAGGTGTTTCAGACGTAATTACTTGAATTAAGATAATTTCTTTAGGCTGAGCCTTAATTCAATATGATTAGTGAAAAAGGGATATTTAGAGACAGACAAGCATGAAGAAAGTCATTGTGAAAGTAAAGGCAGAGATCGGCACCCAACAGCTCCATAGACTACCAGCCAATCACCAGAAGGAAGAAGTATGATACTAAAGAGGTTCACTCACAGCCCTCAGGAAGAAACAGTCCTGCCAGCACCGTGATCTAAGCTTTCTAGACCTGAGAAACACAAGACAATACATTTCTGTGTTTTAAGCCACCCAGTTTGCAGCACTTTGTTACAGCAGCGCTGGCCCCACTAACACAATGGACAAGTTAAGAGTTGCAGAATGAAAACCTATGGGAGAATCAATCTCATGTCTCCTAGGTCATGAAGTCTTTGCATTTTATTTCTCATCTGATGATAATAGGCATATTAACTAGAAAATTAAAAAGAGATACTTCCTGACAAGGACCTGATGGACATGAAGGTGCAGAGTAGGGTTTCCAAAGGAGTTGTTGGAGGTTATAAAAAAGGAGGAGGAGGAGCTAAGCCATATGAAATCACCAAATCTCTACCAGGATAGAGTTGGTCATGGATTTCCTAAAGAGAAATCCTCACACCGAGACAAAGTGACAACTGCTTTCATTTCCTTGACACAAACTTGTCCTTTGATAAGGTGGTCAAATGCATTTGGGAAGGCCGAGAAACAGTCCAGTAAAATTCTATTTAGCATTCTGATCTAGGGTCATGAAACAGTGTGTTTCTTGGCTGAGCCTGGCAGTTTGGAGGAGGTTCAGTTCTGTTCTGAGCTCCATTAGAACAGCCACAATGACTAACATTTTGACTGAAACAAGCTGAATAAAACCTCACACCAACTTAATATTGTCTTTACCTGATCCACTGAACCGGTAGACTGAGAACACCTACATAAGAGGCTTTACTCCACTTTTCCAAAACTGGTGGGTCATTCTAGTTCTTACAATAAGCTCTCATGGGTCACAAACTCAATAAAAAAAAGCAACCAGTAAAGTTCTTATGGTCAGAATGGATATTTGATCCCAATTACTGGTTTATGGGAGAAGCAGTTCCAAGCTCAGATTCCTCACTGAGGTCATCTGCATGACCAATACTAGCAGTGTTATGTAGCCAGTTATCTTTATCAAAATATGAAGGCATCACATGCAAATGTCCCCTGCTCCAGCCTTCACTTTATGCACGACAGTATCCAAAACAAGACTCATTGTTCTCTGAAACTCATATTTTTTGAGGGGCCGTGTTGGTAATTTCTGAGGTATAGAAAAGGAACAGAGGACAGAAAGCTGAGTTTATCTTGTTTTTGCTTTCCTCTTATTTTCTCACACTGTCCAGTTACTTCATTGTATCCTTAAGCTAACACCACAGCTTTTCCACTTTTCTTAAAGAGTTTGTCATGACTTCATCTTTTGAATTTGATAATGACTCTCAGCCATGTAGGGCTGAGATAATGCAATTGTAAAAATGGTCATAAAAGAAGCTAGCATGGATTTAATCAGGAAACAAGGAGTCAAATGAGCTTAAAATAAGAACACACTAAAGGACTCTAATACACTCTTATTATATACTCTGTTTTACTTTTCTGCTCCAGTAATTTTGGATTGGATGCTGGTTATTATATGTGAAGATATGGAAGGTATCCAACCCCATCAACAAAGGTACTCCTTGGATGCTAGCCATTTTGTCATGTTATCATGATGCCCACAGATTGTGCAGCAGGCAAGGTCAATATCAAGGCCATTACAAAATAAACCTGGCTCCTTTCCTGTGTTATAGTCCTGCCATTCAGAATCTGTATGAAACACATGCTATTACAATTATAAGCCAGATAATAACCATTATGAATTCTGTTTTGCATCTTTTATTTTATAACCTAAAAAATGTAATGAACAATCTATATACTGGAAGAAGGAAATCCCTTTTCAGAGTCTGCACTATTTAAAAATGAAAAACTGAAGTTGCTCAGTCACGTCCGACTCTTTGCAATCCCATGGACTGTAGCCTACCATGCTCCTCCATCCATGGGATTTTCCAGGCAAAAGCACTGGAGTGGGTTGTACTATTTAAAAGGCATTCAAATAAAAGCTTGAGTTTAGTGCATCTCTAAGCAAAGATACCTATGGGTACCTTATTTTTGACAAAGGAGGCAAAAATATACAATGGGGCAAAGACAGCCCCTTCAATAAATGGTACTGGGAAAATTGGACAGCTACATGTAAAAGAATGAAATTAGAACACTTCCTAAAGCCATACATATAGATTCAAAATGGATTAAAGACCTAAAGGTAAGAACAGAAACTATAAAACTCTTAGAGAATGACATAGGCAGATCACTCAATGACATAAATCAAAGCAAGATCCTCTATGGCCCACCTCCTAGAGTAACAGAAATAAAAAAAAAAGTAAACAAGTGGGACCTGATTAGACTTAAAAGCTTTTGTACAGCAAAGGAAACTATCAGCAAGGTGAAAAGACAACTCTCAGAATAGGAAAAAATAATAGCAAATGAAACAACTGACAAAGAATTAATTTCCAAAATATACTAGCAGCTTATACAACTCAATATCAGTAAAACAAACAACCCAATCAAACAGTGGGAAAAAGATCTAAACAGACATTTCTCCAAAGAAGACATACAGATGGCTAACAAACACAAGATGCTCAACATCACTCATTATTAGAGAAATGAAAATAAAACTACAATGAAATATCATCTGCCACTGGTCAGAATGGCCATCATCAAAAAGTCTACAAACAATAAATACTGGAGAGAATGTGGAGAAAAGGGAACACTTTTGCACTGTTGGTGGGAATGTAAAGTGATACAGCCACTATGGAAGACGGTATGGAGATTTCTTAAAAAACTAAGAATAAAACCACCATATGACCCAGCAATCCCACTCCTAGGCATATACCCTGAGGAAACCAAAATGGAAAGAGATACAGGTATTCCATTGTTCATTGCAGCACTATTTACAATAGCTAGAACATGGTAGCAACCTAGATATCCATCAACAGATGAATGGATAAAGAAATTGTGGTACATATACACAATGGAATATTACTCAGCCATAAAAAGGAATGCATTTGAGTCAGTTCCGATAAGGTAGATGAACCTGGAACCTATTATACAGAGTGAAGTGAGTCAAAAGAGAAACATAAGCTTTATAGTCTAATGTATACATACAAAATCTAGGAAAATGGTACAGAAGAATTTATTTACAGGGCAGCAATGGAGAAACAGACATAGAAAACAGACTTTTGGACACAGGGAGATGGGAAGACAGGGTGAGGTGTATGGAAAGAGTAACATAGAAACTTACATTACCATATGTGAAATAGATAGCCAACGAGAATTTGCTATATGGCGCAGGAAACTCAAACAGGAGCTTTGTATCAATCTAGAGGGGTGGATGGAGCGGGAGATAGGAGGGAGGTTCAAAAGGGAGGGGATATATGTATACCTATGGCTGATTCATGTTGAGGTTTCACAGAAAACACAATTCTGTAAAGCAATTGTCCTTCAATAAAAAAATAAAAAGAACGTGAAATCAATTTGGTTCACACTGTTCTCGGAAAGATGAGCTCTTTGTTTTCCATCTTCTGATTATACTCATAGTTGAGGTATAATGAGTGGAATGTAAGAAGTAATGAGTAGCCCTTAAAATTAATATCAGAGGAGTATCTTAATATTTTATAGGAAAAACAATAAAAGAAGAAAAATTCTGCAAACTGGCTTTTTGGGTAAGAGCTTAGAGATAAAAATAAAAGTGAAATTCATCCAGGTAGCTAATTTAGGTTTATGATAATTAAATTTCCTATAATTTTTATAATTTTCAGTTTCTTCCTCTAACTAGTCTTTCATGTTATTAATCAAATAATAATGTAATTAAAATTCTTATTCAATAAAAAGCAACTACTTAAAATGGAAGAGGGTTGCTGCTGCTGCTGCTAAGTCGCTTCAGTCGTGTCCGACTCTGTGCGACCCCATAGATGGCAGCCCACCAGGCTCTGCCATCCCTGAGGTTCTCCAGGCAAGAATACTGGAGTGGGTTGCCATTTCCTTCTCCAGTGCATGAAAGTGAGAAGTGAAAGTGAAGTCACTGAGTCGTGTCCAACTCTCAGCGACCCCATGGACTGCAGCCTACCAGGCTCCTTCATCCATGGGAGTTCCAGGCAAGAGTACTGGAGTGGGGTGCCTTCTCCCATTGCCTTCTCCAGGAAGAGGATAACTTTATTATTTATTTATTTTTACATTGAAGTCAAAATAAAACACAAAAATTATATATATTTCTTTTGATAAAAAATAAGTTCACAGTAGCATTATAACTCTTGGCTAACTTTATTTTTAAATGTTCTTTTTTTTACTATAAATGAATATTTGCCTAGTAGAAATAACTCATCAGGTTAACACATTATAAACATGATTTGCAAAAAGTGTATGAAGACATTTTTTTCACCGACTGGTAGAACCACAGTCCTTGAATTATCAAGAGCATTTTAAATAGACAACAAAAGAATGGACTGGGTCACAACTAAGTAGTTTTTATTATAATTCTTATTTTTAAAGTATTTAGTTCACTTAATGTTAATTTAACATACTGCAACTGATGCTGGTAAGTCGCTTCAGTCGGGTCCGATTCTGTGCGACCCTTTAACATAAGGACAGGTTTTATAACTTTGAATAAATCAAGATGACATGTAAAGTGAACATTTATTTGTTACCTTAGCAGAATGTAATAACTGACAGTGTAAGTCACTTCATAACATAGTGTCAGCAAGTTCAAAACTAAATGCTATTCCCTCCCTTGTACACAGCTTTCCTGAAGTAAAGATCCAAAGCCAGGAGATGGAGATGAAAGCAAAAGGCAAATTCATCGATTTGCCACATATATGGCTTCCATAAATGTTAACCTTCTCCTTTACCACTCACCTGTAAATAAGTAATCTTTAAGTTAAATGCTCAGCTGTAGGTATGGCTTACCTCAGTTTCTTGTGGTAATGATATCTATGCTCAAAAGTGAAAGTGAAAGTGTTAGTTACTCAGTCATGTCCCACTCTTCACAACCCCATGGACTGCAGCCCACTAGGCTCCTATGTCCATGGAATGCTCCAGGCAAGAATACCTATGCTCAAAGTCATTTTTAAATCATCAATTTATCTTTATCCTATTCATGTTTTTACTTCTGTCCTATCACAAATAATAAGATAAGCTCCCACTTTGTTTCTAAAGAGGAAAACAAGTCCTTAGCTATCGGGCTTTTTCTAGCTAACAGTTATAAATAGAATTATATTTGCAATTTTCATATATCTCCTTAGAAACATTCCAGCTTTGAGTATGTGAAATGTTTATGTTCTTACATAAAATTTTCAAAAAATTATTGCCCAGGATGCAAACATCTTTTCCAATAAATATTTTAAATGCAACATAAACGTACTTCACAAACAATGATTTAATCTAATTTCAACAAACTGGAGTGTTCTATAGTGTTCTGGGATATTACTGGGTATGTGAGCTGGCCCCCGATGGTCAAAGCATTCTTTACTGTCTGAAGTGGTGGCAGAACAGTAGCCACACAGAAAGACTGATTTGTGCATCTCAGGGTTACAGCCTGGCCGCTCTGTTGCCACCACACAAAGATTAAGCAGACAGCATAGTAATCTGGGGGGAACTTAGAATGTAAGCAAAAATTTATACAAACATTTGTTCTTTCCTTTCAGGTAGCATGCTGGGCAATGAGATACGAATATGAATAGTACATAGGCCCTTCCTTGAGTAATTCATGGTCATATAATTGTAAAAATATAAGAACAAATGTAGTGTGACAGGACAATTAAGAAATAACATGTGCAAAGTATAGCAATACATAATTACTGTTATGGAAGTGGGGTGATCACCTCTCTTTTGAATGTAAGAGAAAGTTTCTCAGAAGTGGTGGCTGAGCACATGAGGATTTATTCATCCTTTTATCAAATACTCATGGAGCACTGTCATGGTTTAATTTGTGTTCCCCAAAGAGATGTTAATGTCTGAACTCCTGGTATCTATGAATGTGACCTATTTAGAAACAAGATCTTTTACAGACACAATCAGGTTAAGATGAGGTCATTATTGTGAGTCATAATCCACTGTGAGAAAAGGAAAATTAGGACAGACATACAGAGGGAATATGGTATAGTGAATACAGAGATTGATTGGAGTTCTGCTCCCATAAGTCACTGAATGCCTGGAGCCACTAGAAACTACAACAGCCGAGGATGGATCACCTCCCAGAGGTTTGAAAAGGGACCTGGTCCTGTTGACATCTTGACTTTGGAATTCTAGCCTCCAAACTGTGAGAGAGTAGATTTCTGTTATTTAAGCACTCAACCCAGGATGTAGGGGCTTGTTATAATAGCGCTAGGAAGCCAATACAAGCATCTACTACAGACAACTCAAGAAGAATATTACTCAGGAGATGCAGCTAGAGATTATCATAGTAAGTAAAAGTAAGTCAGAAAGAGAAAATCAAACACCATATGATGTCATTTACATGTGGAACCTAAAATAGGGCACAAATGAACCTATCTACAGAAGAGAAACAGATTCATAGAAAATAGACTTGCAGTTGCCAAGGCGGTGTGGGAGGAGAGGGACAGACTGGGAGTTTGGGGTTGGTAGATGCATGACTACCTTTAGAATGGATAAACAACAAGGTCCTAATGTACAGCACAGGAAGCTCTATTCAATATACTGTGATAAACCATAACGGAAAATAATATATTTTTTAAAAAGAATGTAAAAAAAAGTATATCACTTGGGAAATAGTAGTGAAAATAACAAAGACTCGAGATGCTGGTAGGTTGTCATGGGCAATGAGAATAATATAAAGCAAACATAACTTATGAAGTAGTGTTGGCTGGGAGCACTGAAAATGATTTGATCTCAGCATAGAAAAAAGTGAGGTGATGAGGCTGGTGAGGAACTCTTCTACGTATTTATGAAGAGTTTGGGGTCAATCTTTTTTTTTTTTAACAACAGTATGGTTTAAGTTAGGGAGCTAGTGATGTGCTTACACTTTAAGTAGGTCTCTCTGATGGCAAGGTAATCTATTTGCTCTGGGCAGTAACAGAGGAGAGAGACCAGTTTGGAAGCTACAGGAATAGGCCAGGAAAGAGAGAAAATGAGGATCTCAGTGGTGTTCGTACCAAGGAGTTTCAAGTCAAATTGATTTCAAATTTAGAACAATATAGAAGAGGTTGTTTTTATTATCTTCTCAAATATTGTTTAAGGCAACATGTTAATAAAAAAACAACATCCTCAAAAATAGATAAAATGTTAAGTAAAATCTAGTCCTTCCATTTAGAAATGAATAACGTAGTGATGACACAGACACACAAATACATAAACATGCTGGGTCGCTCTCAGTGTGGGAGTCAAAGACAAATCTGCTGCTTGAAATGCTGGGCTAAGTTATGGCAGATGTCAGCATCCTCTGTGAGTCTCAAAGTAGAAAGATAGACTTCACAAAGGGACTGTCCTTAAATCTTGATTCATTTGGGCATTGCAGTTCACTCTGACTTAGGGTTTGATTTTGACAAACTTATAATCTCCAAAGCTATTGTGTTTTTTTTTTAAAAAACATTAAAGTAGGCATAAGCAATAAATTTCTCCTTGGCATTTTCTCACATTAAATCTAAACAGTAAGAAAATTCCTCTTGCTTTATTCTCCCTACATAATTTGAAAAGTGAGTGTTAGTCTCTCACTCATGTCCAACTCTGCGACACTGTGGTCTGTAGCCTAAAGGCTCCTTTGTCCATGGAATTCTCTGGGGAAGAACACTGAAGTGGATAGCCATTACCTTTTCTGCTATGTAATCTAACAGATGGATGGATTTATGTGCACGTGACTTTGGAAGAGGCAAGAAAAGAACTTTGCTGGAAGCAAACTTCCACTGGACTACAGCAACTGAACTCTGGGTTCACAGTGCTTACCCCCCCCTTGACAGTCAGTACCTGGAGGCTGAGAGCTATGCTCAGACCCATCTTGTTCAACAATAATGCTAACAATAATGACAATGGCTAATGACTATTGAGCCCTTATCATATGCCAGGATCCATGCTATAAACTCAATGCATTATCTACTCAGGAAGCCAGTAAGTAGGCTGTAAACTTATTCTCATTCTACTCATAAAGAAACCACACCTCAGGAAAGATAATTTTTTCAAGTGGTGAATTGAGGATTTCAATGTATTTTTAATTATTGCGCTATTACAGTCAATCATAGGTACCAAATGTCTGTAATATATGTGTGTATGTATGTGTGCGTGTGTGGAGTAAGGGAGAGAAAGAGAAGAGGGGTGAGGTGAGGAAGTAGAAAAATAGAAAATAATGGGCTTGTGGCAAGATTTTGCAGGAACAAAATTCAAATTCAGCTCCATTTCTGCTGTTGTACCTGGGACAATTTACCTAACCTCCACTGACTTCAGGGTTTCCCTGATGGTTCAGTGGTTAAGATTCTGTCTGCTAATGCCGGAGTTGTGGGGAAGATCTCCTGGAGAAGGAAATGGCAACCCACTCCAGTATTCTTGCCTGGGAAAATTCCACAGACAGAGAAGCCTGCCCTCGAAGTCTACAGTCCATGGGATCACAAAAGGGTCAGACATGACTTAGTGACTAAACAACAACAACAGACCTCAGAATGCAAAATGGAGAAAATAAGTAGTATCTCCTTTGAATGGAGATGGAAGAATTAAGAGTTACTATAGGAAACTGCACAGAAAGCAGTGAGAAACAACGATGGAGCTAGTGCCATCATTTTCTTCAGTTTTATCATCATCATTCTAAGTGGGTACTCATCACTCTAGATATTTAAATCAGAGTTGAACAAATACACAGCAGGGTATTATAAAAAAGGATTCACAACCTGGATAGGCAACTGGGTAAGATAAGCATTATCCTGTGAGTTACAATCTGTGATCATATCAGTCTGGGAAATGCTACATAACATATTCCCTTCTTGCAAATTCAAAATGTTTACATTGTTTATGTTGTTCCCCAAATTTTCCCGACCTACATAAGAGACTTAATTCCCAAGTTGAGCCTAGAAACATGCTAAGTCAAATATTGGGGACCCTCTTTCCCTAAAAAGGAAAAAGAAGACCACAGTTTAAAAACGAAATAACTGGTACCCATGACACTAGAACACAACAGCACTGAAGTGAGAAAAGAGGGGACACATATGAAAGACATGGAGCCAGGTCCATTATAGATCAGCGATCCAGAATGACAAAATTGCTAACATTCTTTGAAGCTACAAAGAAATGTCTATCTAGTCTGCCTTCTGTCTTTCAGGTTTTCCCATTTTTCAGATAGGGCCATTACACTGTATAGAGTAATTTATTTAGCCTAATGTCAATAGGATAAAAAGAGTAAAAATAAAAGAAAGAAAGAAACCATAGAACACACACACTCAGTATGGAAATCAGGGCATGCTTAATTTGGTAATAGTCAACGCTAGTAGCGAATGACTCAGACTGGCCATTTCACTAGATGTCCACGGGTGTGAAGTGAGAATATTTACTTAGCTCACAGAAGTGATACCCAAATAAACTAATTAAAGTTTGCAAACTGTTCTGAAATGTCAGATGCTCCAAGAGTGGTATCATTACTATTCAAATTAATATCAAATCTCACCTGTTCACAAGGCTATATAAATGTAAAATAGACTCATTTCATTTTCTTCATCTATTTTCTGCCTCCAATCTTCAACATCTGATCCTAGGGCTCTTTAATATTTTATCCAAATGTCTTAAAGAATCAAAGGAGAAAAAACAGATCCCTGAAGGAGACAAACACCAAGGCAACCCCTAACGTCATCACCAAGGCTGAGATAAGGCAATATCCAAATTTCACACAAAGAAATGAAGGGGTGCTTTGGAATAATTTGACTCTATTTTCTCTAACATTTTTTGTATCTTTCATCTCTTTCTTTAAAAACAAAAACATTGTTGGAGTATAGCTGATTTACAATGTTGCATTGTTTCTGCCATACAGCAAGTGAAACACTTATACATAAACATATATGCACTCTTTTTTAGAATCTTTACCCATATAGGCTATTACAGAATATTGAGTAGAGTTCCCTGTGCCATACAGCAGGTCCTAATTTGTTATCTACTTTATATATACAAAATGTCACGAGTATATGTCAACCCCAATCTCCCAATTTACCCACCCCCTACTCGCTGGTAACCATAAATTTTGTTTTCTATTGATACATCTATAACTCTGTTTTTGTTTTAGAGACAAGTTCATTTGTACCCTTTTTTGTTTTTCACATTCCACATATAAGTGATATATTCCTCTTTCTCTGTCCAACTTACTTCACTCAGTACTTCTATAAAAACACAACAGACTGAAGAAAGGGAATAATTTTATTTAAATTGATGTTATGACACAGATAATGCCATTAAATCCTCACTAAACCCCACGAAGCTGATACTCTTATAATTCACCAGCCAATGAGAAAACTGTACCTCACAGAGGTTATACACTGTTCCCAAGGTCATGTAGCTAAATCAGTTCTGCTCAGTTCACTTGCTCAGCTGTGTCTGACTCTTTGCAACCTCATGGACTGCAGCATGCCAGGCTTTCCTGTCCATCACCAACTCCCAGAGCTTAGTCAAACTCAATCCATCGAGTCAGTGATGCCATCCAACCATCTCATCCTCTGTTGTCCCCTTCTCCTCCTGCCTTCAATCTTTCCCAGCCTGCTCAGGGTCTTTTCCAAGAAGTAAGTTCTTAGCATCAGGTGGCCAAAGTATTGGAGTTTCAGCTTCAGCCTCAATACTTCCAATGAATATTCAGGTCTGACTTCTTTTAGAATTGACTGGTTGGATCTCCTTACAGTCCAAGGGACTCTCAAGAGTTTTCTCCAACACCACAGTTCAAAAGCATCAATTCTTCAATGCTCAGCTTTCTTTATAGTCCCACTCTCACATCCATACATACTACTGGAAAAACCATAGTTCTGACTAGATGGGCCATTGTTGGCAAAGTAATGTCTTTGCTTTTTAATATGTTGTCTAGGTTGGTCATCAATTTTCTTCCAAGGAGCAAGCATCTTTTAATTTCATGGCTGCAGTTACCATTTGCAGTGATTTTGTAGCCCAAGAAAATAAAGCCTGCCACTGTTTCCAGTGCTATTCCATTCCATTCCATTCCATCTATTCGCCATGAAGTGATGGGACTGGATGCTAATCTTAGTTTTCTGAACACTGAGTTTTAAGCCAACTTTTTCACTCTCCTCTTTCACTTTCATCAAGAGGCTCTTCAGTTCTTTGCTTTCTGCCATAGGGGTGGTGTCATCTGCTTATCTGAAGTTGTTGGTATTTCTCCAGGCAATCTTGATTCCATCTTGTACTTCATCAGGCCTGGCATTTCACATGATGTACTCTGCATAGAAGTTAAATAAGCAGGGTGACAATATGCAGCCTTGACCTACTCCTTTCCCAATTTGAAACCAGTCTGTTGTTCCATGTCCAGTTCTAACTATTGCTTTTTGACTTGCATACAGATTTCTCAGGAAGCAGGTATGGTGGTCTGGTATTCCCATCTCTTGAAGAATTTTCCACAGTTTGTTGTGATCTACACAGTCAAAGACTTTGGCATAATCAATAAAGCTAAATCGAGTGGTGACAAAAGATTCAAATCCCAGAAGTCTAATTTCAAAGGTAAGATTTTAACCAATAATAAATGGCACCTCTGCTGAGACTTGCCCCAAGGCCACAGGCATAAGGCCTTGCACCAAGACTACAGAAGTAGAGCTCAGAACCAAGGTCACCCCTAAGGATGACTGGGTGCCTTTGTAATCATTGCCAAAAGTCCCCTTCATCATCACTGTTCAGGTTTCCTGACCCCAAATGAGGCAAAAGTGCCCACCCTGGCACTCACCCTATAGCATGTTAACCAATCACCTAAACAACCTCCCAGCAGGATTCTGCTTTCTTTTCAGGCTGTAAAAATTGGCTACTAACCCACGAAAAGCATCGACTCTCCTTTGTCTGTTAGGAGGTCAGTTCACTGCACTCACAGTGTCCACATTGTCTCTGCTCTTGCTTCTTAGTAAACTCACTCACTTCTGAAATGCTGTGTTTGGAAATTCTTTTCCAACCTGCGCTTGGACTGCCTCAACATCCTCCACAATATTTCACTTTATAAACATCTGCCTCATGGCCTTAACCAATAATTTACACCAGGGCAATAATTAGGTAGCAAAACTAAAAGAGGCCTGTCACACTCTGGCTACAATGCTCTCCTTTTTCAGATAAGGATGCTGAGGTCAACCACATTGATAAAATTCACTATCCAAAGTGCTATCAGCAGTTAGTAGCAGAGTGGCAACAGAATCCAGAACTTGTAAACTTACGATGTTTCCCCCGACAGTAGGCAGAGCTGCCCATTTCTTGAAGAATTTAACCAATAATAAAAACCATTTGGAGAGAAGGAAGGAAGGGAGGGAGGGAAAGAGGGAACAAAGGAGGGTAGAAAAGAAAGAAAGAAAGAAAGAGAAGGAAAAGAAAAAAAAGGGGCTATATAATCTGATTATTATAAAAAACTGCCTGAATCTTTTATGTTGCTTGGGCTATTATTATTATGATTCCATTTGTATGATCATATATCATACTTCTGTTGTATAAGAAAATACACTTGTCCCCATATGGAGGGTAAGTACAAGAAGCTCAAGCAATTCATCTGCCCTCATTTAACAATGACAATGGAAAGAAAAACTGTTCATGTGTGGAGAGTGATGGTCATTGAATAAAGTGCCTTATATTGAAAAGTTGATGGAACTGTAGTGTAACATTTCCATTTCCCTACTATCAATAATAAAGGGTGGCACTCGTACAGAACACCAATAAAAATGATGCAAATTCTCCTCTTACTAAGACAGATACAAGAGGCAGGAAAGGAAGAAATAATGCCACCACCGAAATTATTTGTAATTCTTCACTTCCAAAAAGTAAAAAGAAGCTGAACCTAAACTCGTAAGTTTCCACCTGCCTTATCTGAATTTTTAGCCTCATTTCTCTTATACAAGACATAAATTAGCTGTTTTCTCTGATGCACCATGCAGAAGGCCAATGGGCAGACGAGGTGATAAGCATACTCTCTTGCCCAATGCCTAGCGCACAGGTTGCTCCCAAAACATTCTGAATGTGAGAATAAATGAGTGTAGCAAAGATTGCTGCCTGTCCACCAAGACCCATTTAACTTTTTTCCAGGATACTATTCTAGATGCTATTTCTCTTTTTCCCACACATAGCCAAAGAAGGTCATGTGACTGAAGTCCAAACAAAGTGAACAAACGGAACTATAAAGCCTCTCGCTAGCTGCTTGATGCTCTTTCCTTCACCTTACTGATGGGAAGTGTGAGGCCCAGAAATATCCTAAAGGCAGGCACATATGAAAGAGATCGTGTCCTCATCTGCCTCAATCCCTGAACAACTATGTAGATAGGATGACCACCAATCTCTCTAAGTCCTGGACATGGACCACCCTGGATTTCTACAAACTTGAAAACGAAAACTCTGTTATTGAGTCCATGCATTTTGAGCCCATTTGTTGCACCTCTTCATTCTGTTTAAAGAAACGCAATGTACAGTCACAGAATTCAAGCCCCAAATCATAGTGTGGCATCTAGGTTTTACACTATACATTTGCAATAACAAAACACAAATCACGAAAGAGCTTGCAGGAGCTCCCTTTTGCACAGATGACACAAAAAGCCATGTTGCTGTTGTCTAATCACCAAGTCAAGTCTGACTCTTTGAGACCCTATGGACTGTAGATCACCAGGCTCCTCTGTCCATGGGATTTCTGAGGCAAGAAACTGGAGTGCGTTGCCATTTCCTTTTCCAGGTTTCCTGACTGAAGGATCGAACTTTTGCGTCTCTTGCACTAGCAGGCAGATTGTTTACTGCTGAGGTACTTGGGAAGCACAATAGCTGGTGGGAGCTCATTTTTCTACTGACACTTTTCTTTAGAAAAAGACCTTTCTGCTGGCATTTTGTTTGATTATTAAAAATAATTTTAAATTTTTATGCAGATATATGTATTATAAATATTCTAGGGAGCTTCTGTTTTACGGTCTTCTTAGCTGTAATGGAGCTCTTTCTTCAAAAAGATAAACTCAAACATAAAATTATTGTGTTAGTGGATAAAGACAATGAAACCTGCTTGACCTTTCCTGTCAAAGTATTACGTTCCCAGAGAGGAAAGCTTTACCAGTGTACAGGGACAACATATCTCTCGGTGACTTAACAACCTGTGTGTGGGTGAAGGAGATAGAGAGAAAGAGTGTGCCTTGCAGGTACGACCCATCATTCTATTAATACTCTGTATAATAAAACACAGTTCAAGGTGGCATTTATATTAAAGTCAGTGTGCTACGCATGCCATTCGCATCTTCTCTGGTAGTGGAGGTATCAGAAACATTAATAATACCTTACTGTTAAAAAAAATACAGAAAGATTGGATATTATGTTTTGAAACTGACATGAGAAGAGCTGTTGGTCACTTTCTGTGTTAATACAACAGGTGTCTTAACACCATCTCAGACTCACAGACTGCTAATAAGTCAATGCACGGTCAGCATACAACCAAAGTAGAAGTAGAAAGCAGACACTAGCAGCTGAAATGTTACCGTGATTAAATGTTAGCCATATATCTTTTTTTTAAACATACAAATACCTCCTTCTGCAAAACTTTATAGAAACACAGAAAACACAAAACTGAGTGATAAGCATTCTCAGAGTCGCTGTTACTGTTTAGTGGCCAAGCTGTGTCCAACTCTTTGTGATCCCATGGATTGTAGCCCAGCAGGGTCCTCTGTACACGTGCCTTCCCCAGCNAAACATACAAATACCTCCTTCTGCAAAACTTTATAGAAACACAGAAAACACAAAACTGAGTGATAAGCATTCTCAGAGTCGCTGTTACTGTTTAGTGGCCAAGCTGTGTCCGACTCTTTGTGATCCCATGGACTGTAGCCCAGCAGGGTCCTCTGTACACGTGCCTTCCCCAGCAAGAATATTGGAGTTGGTTCCCATTTCCTTCTGCAGGAAACCTGATCAACCCGAGGATCAAACCCACATCGCCTGCACTGCAGGCTGATTCTTTACCACAGAGCCACCAGGGTTCTTTACCATTCTCAACGTAAAAAGACCTAAAACCAGTGTGGACTGTGGACTGTGCTTCATCCATCCCAAATACCTATTTTTATCTCAAAGAATGCCTAGTGATATACAAGTACCTACACTTAAAAGCCCACTTCAAATATCACCACCTCTTTGAAGTCTTTCCTGATTTGCTCCTGTCTTTCCCTGTCCAAAAAAGAAAGGCAATCTACCTTTCCTGTGCTCATAATTCTAGGTTCTCATCAAAAAATAAATCATCAGTGTTCATCATCATCATCACCATCATTAACATGAAATGAATAATTACTAGGAACACAAAATAGGCAAATGTTCTTATGTGGATTAGAGATTGTGTAATTAGAATTATTCTATTTGAATGAAATAGTTCAATAGGAACAGTTAGAAGAATACTGTCAAACAGGATACCAATTTCCATCTGATGCATGGATTACTAGTATCTTCAAACTTAAGAGTGGAGCCCCTCAACACAGTTCTGGGACTCCAAGACTTCCTGCCACCCTGGAACAGAAAAATAAGTGTTTATCTCACATTTTCTTAGCTTTCATGAGATGTAGAATATAGCTTTTATAGAAAGTGGGGTACCCTTATATGCTTCAATAAGCAGCAAAGTAAGAAGAAAAAGGAAAATATATCCAGTATTAACCTGAAAGTGAACAGCAGAGGTTTTGCAAAACCAGCTGTTCCTTTTCTTTCTTTTTCAGTTGATGCATGTCAGGCTGGTATAAAAGGGGCGAGTTGAACATCTGGACCAAAACCAAGGCATTTAACATTTTCAAGCAATTCACAGGCATGGAGGATTTATGATGCTATTCTGAGATTTATATCATGTGTCCTCTCAACTTTATGAAATGTGGACAGGCACATAAACCTGGTGACACTTCATGACATAAAAACAGTGATTGAAGACTGATAAAGGGGAAGAAAAAAGAAGAATCATTTTTGTTTGGACATGTTACAAATAGAGCAGGCCCCCGGGAAGATGAGTTGAATTCTGCTCCAGCCACAGCGCATTTCAGCTTTGGACAGGAGCTTTGTGTTTTAGCAGTCATAGGCTTTTTCTATCTCCAGAAAAAGTGGAAAAGGATCTGTGGCTTAACTGATGTACCAGTGTGGCCTTTTTCACTAGAGAACCTGAGCAGTAATATTACTGAGTACTGAAAAGCCTTAAAGAAAAGAAGGCCTCTGTGATAAGCATTTTATCTACAAAATGACCCATCTAATTCAGTTTTGACAAAAAAGAAAAAAAAATAGTAAAAAAGGAAAAAGAAAGCAAAAACAAAAATGTGAAGACAGGGAAGGTAGGATGGCTTTTTGACATACCAAGGAAAATAAAAACAGCATGACAGTTTGTCAAAGATTAAGTTTGTTTATAAATCATTTGTCTAACAGGCATTCCCTGTAAGAAGAATAATGCCCCTAGGTAGCAATTTCTATTTGGTGGCAACAATATGCCATATATTTAGAAATACTAGAAACTGTCTCCTGTCATCAACTTGTTGATTAGTTTTAAACAATATGCAGACTAATTAAACCTTTTATAACTGGAACAGATTTGCACCATGACTGTTTAAGATAACACATTCTATGTATACTGTCAGATGAATTTTCACTTCTTAAAATGTATCACTTCATTTAACCATAATCACTAGATTTTGAATTCGCCCAAATAAGCAATAGGCCTTGGCATAAAATGTTATGTTTATATACAGGTCTGGTATTTTAGACAAGTTATTTGTCTTCTCATTTATTTTATCAATATTTCAACTGGTGACACTTGATTAGTATCAGAGCATAAAGAATATGATCTTTTATTTCATCATTAGATAAAAATGGAAACATTCATTTATATTTTCTGTATTCATGAGAGTTTTGGCATTCAGGCTTTTTAATTTCCTCATGGNTGAGGGTTGTAACATTAGAAAGCGTGTTCAGTCAGTCAGTTTAGTTACTCAGTCATGTCCAACGCTTTGCAACCCCATGAACTGTAGCACGCAAGGCCTCCCTGTCAATCACCATTGAGTCAGTGAGGCCATCCAACCATCTCATCTCATCCTCTGTCATCACCTTCTCCTCCTGCCCTCAATCTCTTCCAGTATCAGGGTCTTTTCAGATGAGTCAGCTCTTTGCATCAGGNGGACTTTAGGGGAAAATTTAACAGATGTGAGCATTAAAATGACTCCAATTTTTTTTGTTCATTCATTCATTCAAAAGTGCACATTACGTGAATACCATGTGCAATGCACTGAGAATACAATCCTTAGCACTAAATCAAACTATATAACTGTGTTCCCTATTTTCATGCTTCTTCGCCTAGTGGGGGAACATAAAATATAACGACAGAACCAACAAAAATCTTCATTAATTTATTCAACAACTATTTATAAGAGCCTACAATGTGAAGGGTAGTATTCTAGACATTTGGGTGACATCCGTGATCAGACAAAAATCAACGCCCTCTTTGTAGGCATCTTCCAGGATGCAGAGACAGATGCTATCAAAGTGGAGAAGGGTGAAGAGAATTCAAACCATTGGAGTCGAGGGTTGTAACATTAGAAAGCGTGTTCAGTCAGTCAGTTTAGTTACTCAGTCATGTCCAACGCTTTGCGACCCCATGAACTGTAGCACGCAAGGCCTCCCTGTCAATCACCATTAAGTCAGTGATGCCATCCAACCATCTCATCTCATCCTCTGTCATCCCCTTCTCCTCCTGCCCTCAATCTCTTCCAGTATCAGGGTCTTTTCAGATGAGTCAGCTCTTTGCATCAGGTGGCCAAAGTATTGGAGTTGCAGCTTCAACATCAGTCCTTCCAATGAATATTCAGGACTGATCTCCCTTAGGATGGACTGGTTGCATCTCCTTGCAGTCCAAGGGATTCTCAAGAGTCTTCCTCAACACCACAGTTCAAAAGCATCAATTCTTCAGTACTCAACTTTCTTTACAGCCCAACTCTCACATACAGGCATGACTGCTGGAAAAACCATAGCCTTGACTAGACGGACCTTTGTTGCCAAAGTAATGTCTCTGCTTTTTAATATGCTGTCTAGGTTGGTCATAGAATTTCTTCCAAGGAGCAAATGTCTTTTAATTTCATGGCTGCATTAACCATCTGCAGTGATTTTGAAGCCCACAAAAATAAAGTCTAACACTGTTTCCACTGTTTCTCTGTCTATTTGCCACAAAGTGATGGGACCTGATGCCATGACATTAGTTTTCTGAATGTTGAGCTTTAAGCCAACTTTTTCACTATCCTCTTTCATTTTCATCAACAGGCCTTTTANCATTAACCATCTGCAGTGATTTTGAAGCCCACAAAAATAAAGTCTAACACTGTTTCCACTGTTTCTCTATTTGCCACAAAGTGATGGGACCTGATGCCATGACATTAGTTTTCTGAATGTTGAGCTTTAAGCCAACTTTTTCACTATCCTCTTTCAGTTTCATCAACAGGCCTTTTACTTCCTCTTCACTTTCTGCCATAAGGATGGTGTCATCTGCGTATCTGAGGTTATTGACATTTCTCCTGACAATCTCGATTCCAGCTTGTGCTTCATCCACCCCAGCATTTCTCATGATGTACTCTGCATATAAGTTAAATAAGCACGGTGACAATATACAGCCCTGATGTACTCCTTTTCCTATTTGGAACCAGTCTGTTGTTCCATGTCCATTTCTAACTGTTGCTTTCTAACCTGTGTTCAGATTTCTCAAGAGGCAGGTCAGGTGGTGTGGTATTCCCATCTCTCTCAGAATTTTCCACAGTTTATTGTGATCCACACACTCAAAGGCTTTGGCATAGTCAATAAAGCAGAAAAAGATGTTTTCTGGAACTCTCTTGCTTTTTCAATGATCCAATGGGTGTTGGCAACTTGATCTCTGGTTCTTTTGCCTTTTCTAAATCCTGCTTGAACATCTAGAAGTTCATGGTTCACGTATCGCTGAAGCCTTGCTTGGAGAATTTTGAGCATTACTTTACTAGCATGTGAGATGAGTGCAATTGTGCAGTAGTTTGAGCTTTCTTTGGCATTGCCTTTCTTAGGAATTGGAATGAAAATTGACCTTTTCCAGTCCTGTGGCCACTGCTGATTTTTCCTAATTTTCTAGCATATTGAGAGCAGCACTTTCATAGTACCATCTTCTAGGCTTTGAATATAGCTCAACTGGAATTCAATCACCATGATGAGGATGAAAAGAAAGCATGTTAAATATGAGTTTTTTTGAGATGTGACCTGTAAGGAGGCATAAAATGCAACAAGTGCCTTGAAAGAATACTACAAATCAGAGTCTGGAAAGACAGGCAGAGATGTGTGAGACATGAAAAGTGTGTGGTAGTTATAGTAAGTGCAGTGGGAAGTGAATTACATGGAAAATTTTGAGTTATGAAGGATGGCTCGAGTTTTCATCTCATTCAATGAATGGTGAGATTATTTGCTGAGTAAGAAAAGGGGGAAGGAGTTAAGGAACATGCTCAGCTGGCAGTCATTCTGTCTACAACCGTGGCATCCAGAATAGGGAAGGGATGAGAAACCACTCTACACATGTTCCCACTCCCATCTCTCGCAAACACAAATAGGGAAGTTAGACTTGAATTCTCACTCAGTATAAATATGAAATCCTGAAATCCCCAAGAAACGTAATAACTTTCCCTATACCTTGGTTTACTGCTTTCAAATCACACTCTTCAGGAGAGTGACGCTTATCACTCCTACTGGGAATGTGGGGTCTTCACAAATGTCTGCCTGATCTTCTTCCAAACAGGAAGAGGTGGATGTGGCACCCAGAATGTAATTTGGAAAATGGTTCTACTCCCACCTCCCAGTTAAGAAACACTGGGATAAACCTTCAGAATGCTAAACTCTTTGAATCTATGATAAAGCACACTGACTGGTGAGCAATAGATCAGATAATCCATTCACTTATAAAAAGTTTCAGAGGATAGCCGTCTTTGAGATCACTACCATACTCAGAATAAAACTATTCCGTAAACTATAGAACCACCTTCTCTGATGAAAAATATGCAAATGGGTTTGAATCAAATAGTCTCATTAACCAGTTATCCTTCCAATGTTGTCAGATAAAACAGGAACAGAAGCAGTAGGGGGCATTTCATCACTCAGTCACCTCACTCCCTTCTATCTGTTCTCATTTCATTTTTTTGTATGTCATTAAACTTGACTCTGGGTCACTCTAACCCAGTGTTTTCTGTAAGTCCTTTTCATGACTATTTTATGATTTCAGGCAAAACAAAGCATCAGAGTTATGAAACAGTTCTCGCCGACAAAATATTATCAGTGAGCTTTTAAAAAAAATTTAATGGATTTAAGCATACCACAAAATACTATTGGTCCTGTATGAAGTACTTTTAAAGATATTATATATCACAAATGTATTTTCTAACATACAGGTCTTTAGCTGTGGGTAACTAACCTCTTTACTGGCTTCAGGCTGTAAATTCAGTTATGTGTATTACAGAGAGTGGAGAGAATGCAAAGGCATAATAAACCCACAGACAAACAAACAACAAAACCAAAATCTCATTCCTAGGTTCTAGAACTGAAGGTAGTATCTATAAACAGGGCTAGGCACTTTGCCGGTAAGGCTGTATATTGGTGCTAGGTGGCTACAATCTCAGTGAATTCACATCTCCATGGGAAATTTAAGTGTGAAAAGAGACTACCAAAATGGAAAACTGCATTCTGCATCAAAAGAGTGGTCACAGTATAAATAGACCCAGACGTTCTCTAGAGGGAAACATTTTACTTAGGAGAAATTATTAAACCACTACTCTATTATGGTAGTTGAAAGGAAGTGAGTTCCAAATCAATGTAATTTTTTTCTATCTTTTTTTAAAAATTCTGTGACAAGTATTGTAGTTTCCACCATTAGATGCTAGACAGGATTCTGCCTCATAGAAGGAACCTGTGCTTTTCTGAAAATATAAATATATTTCTAATTTCCAAGAAAGAAAAAGGAAGCATCAGTTTCTAATAGGGATATTCTGCTACATGAGTGATGATAAAGCCATTATGTGTAAACAGGTCATTATAATACTCTAAAATTAAGAAATTTTGTGATTTGTGGTAACTTTCCTAATTGCTGCAATCTGTGTTAGTCCCTGTTCAAAGGATGCTTCCATGAAGAATTCCTTGTTCTGCACGCCAGAATCTGCCACTTGATACTCAAGAGGGGAAAACACAGACCACTAAATAATAATGGCTTTGGTTTTTCTTTTTAATTAACTCAAGAAAAAGAGCAATGGTATGCTTAGAAGAATAAGAGGAGCAAGGCAATTTCTTCTTACCTGCTTTGTGAATAGAGGTTTAAAACGTTAGCTTTCCAAAATTCATAAGAAATGGCATACCATCTAGTTTTAAAATCCATGCATCAATACTTTTACTGACATGCTTCCATACTTTGACCTGATGTTTAGCTCAATACATGGAGGAAAGTTTAATCCACCATCCATTTTGACAGCAGCATCTTCCTATTCACATGTTTATAATATGTGAGGTATGACTGTGAGTTAACCAGAGGAGAAAATCTGTTCCTTTATTTTGTAGTCATAATCGTATACTTCAATACTGTAATAGTGATTTCCTTTAAAAGATAGTAAAGCCTTGCACTTTAGTTTGATTAGTTATTTCTCTTTTTAAGAAAATGTGAAGAATCCAGTCCATTCATATTTTAGATCTAAAACAACCATCAATAACAAGTAGAATTCATATATGCTAGGGAACAGGCTTGATAACATACAGGTGCAAAAATGCCTTAGAAATAACAAATTGCCTACTGGCTCCTATAAATTTGTGGGATGTCAAAATATATGATAGGGGAACTTGGAGATGAAGTTAAGTTGAGAAAGGGTGGTTAGGTGAAGAACTATCTTTGAGTTCAGATGATATGAACTCAAATGTTTTCAGACCATCTAAAAACATAGATGAAAGAAGTCTCAACATAAGAGACAGGAAAGAGAGAGGTGATGTGACTATATATACTAGCATACTGTTAAAGCAATGAATTATACAAAGCCCCACTGAAGCACTGACTACGTTCTTGTTTAAGTAAAATCTGGAGATAGGTTCTATAGAAAAATAATAGTACTTAGGAATCCTGAGGTGAATTTAACAATGCTTATTACAGTCAATAGGGTAAAAGGCTCCAATTTTAGGAGTTGGAGATAAAAGTTTCAATGGATTTTATGCCTATGTTAAAAAAAGGAAAGATTCAGCCAACCAAGTGAGATTCTTCCACCAGTGGAAAGATATTCTAGTCCCACTTAACCACTATATATTGTAACTATAATTAAACTGTTACAATTTTCAAGGATAATTTGTGTTTTTATCTCCTTGAAAGTAATCTTAAAAATATGACAAAAGGATACTTTAAACTTTAAATATAGTAATGTGCCTTTGCTTATTTCAATGATAAAATCTTGAAAAGCAACTTGTATATTTTACATGTGCTATCCAAGAGGTTACCTCCAAGAATACTATTATATGACATCTAGAAATCCAATATTTTTTCCTTCTACAAATCTGTGTATTTTCTATGATTTTTTATTTCTTGGTTTTTATCCTAGAAATTACATTTTTTTTAAGGTAAAAAATGGACTTATTTGGAGAGAAACACTCCACAGACAGAGTGTAGGCAGTCTCAGAAGGGGAGAATACCATAGAAACTGCTGCTAAGTCGCTTCAGTCATGTCCAACTCTGTGCGACCTCATAGACGCCAGCCCACTGGGCTCCCCCGGCCCTGGGATTCTCCAGGCAAGAACATTGGAGTGGGTTGCCATTTCCTTCTCCAATGCATGAAAGAGAAAAGTGAAAGTGAAGTCGCTCAGTTGTGTCTGACTCTTAGCGACCCCATGGACTGCAGCCTATCAGGCTTCTTGGTCCATTGGATTTTCCAGGCAAGAGTACTAGAGTGGGGTGCCATTGCCTTCTCCGACCATAGAAATTACTCTTTTTTAAATACTATTTGGTTTTCCATCAGGACACCCCTACATAAACACACATACAAAGATGCTTATTAAACATTATTTTAAAAGAAAGTTACATAGANTCTCGGTCCATGGGATTTTCCAGGCAAGAGTACTAGAGTGGGGTGCCATTGCCTTCTCCGACCATAGAAATTACTCTTTTTTAAATACTATTTGGTTTTCCATCAGGACACCCCTACATAAACACACATACAAAGATGCTTATTAAACATTATTTTAAAAGAAAGTTACATAGAGCTAGTTCCAAGAGGTCATAAACATTAAATTTGAAGGACTATCATACAAAGTGCATGTATCCTTGTTATTTGGGGTTTCCAAAAATTACAGCTTAGCATGAGTATTTTAAATTTAACATGTTTGAATACAATTTATTACATTCTTTAGCCATTACAGAAATTATGCAAACACAGTAAACAAGGTGCTGCTGACAATAAAACTCTGGAAAATATGGTTCTTAAGGCTGAAAAAGGTACATAAATTGTACAAAGGTAGATTTTGTCCCTTTCCTTTCATTTTGTTACAGAGGGAAATTATAATATCAAGAAGTATATCAGGAATGCAAAGAGGTATGGATTTTAAGTCAGAAGCCCAGAATTTAGGTAGTGAAGTTTAATCTCTTACGCATCCCTTACAAAAAAATAAACTTAATGTAGATGCAAACTGACAAATTTAACTTGATGAATATAATTTCCTGCATGTTCACTTAATTACAAAATGTGAAAATGTATAGATTCACTTGGAGCTTTCTGGTGACTCAGCAGTAAAAGAATCCCCAAGCAATGCAGGAGACATGGGTTCTATCCCAGGGTGGGGAAGATTCCCTGGAGGAAACAGATTTCTCAGGAAAGGATACAAGAAAGAGGCCTTGCAAAGATAGAGAGACTTTGGTACAGAAAGCAGTGAAGGGTTGAGGGTTAAAAGCTCAAAGAATTAGTTGAAAATATCATATGATCAAAACCATCCTCATTCATTACGTTGCCTTGTTGGGGATGGACATAATTTTCCTTCTCTCAATAGGTCCAACATGGACTGATTTTTGTTCTTTTACTTATTTTACCCTGGTACTGGAGCAGATCACTGTTTCTTCACAGAGCACTACACCTAGTTGACTTCTGACTGACATTTAGGGGGCATGCTGCCCAACTATGATTAATATTTACACTGCAGAATCACACTGGGCCTGGGAATGGGAAGAACCTAATCTCATCTCATCTCATTGTCACTTTGGTAAAAAACTTCACTAGTGGAAGGTAAGGAAGAAATTCCCGCACTTTTCCACCTCTTTCTTTCTCACTTTTTCTCTCCTGGCATCCCCTCCTTTTCTTGTTCCATTATTATTAACCAGTAGAATTTTAAAAGGCTAATTCATGTTTAAGTGTAATTATATATGGTTAATTAACTAATATAATTAACCATATAATTAATCTTATATATGGTTAAGATTAATGTGATTAGGCTGGAGACATGGTGGAAAACACAATGAGACCAGTATATTTAGGACAGTGCATGGGGGAACAGTGAACACCAAGATGAGACTCTATTGCACAGACAAAAGGGAGAATTTTTATCCACATGAGGACTCATAGGAAGATGAATCTTTAGAAATAAACCAGAAAGTACAGACCAAAGAAGATGCCAGACTAAACCCAATATGGTCACTCTGCCCTGATGAGCAGAAAAGAAATGTTGGATAAATAATTACCTGACTTATTACAACTGTTCCAAATTCTTTCGTAGCCTTTTCTTCCATCATAACATAATATTATTAAACCAAATAACTACTATGCAATCTCTCAATATTAGATGTTTAGAAATGTGCTTAAGTCACCTGGTGAAATACACACAAAATATAAACTACCATAACCTCCTTATCCCCAGTAGATAAATAAATGGTTTGAAAAATATCTCCAATACAAAGTTAAACTGCACCATTATTAAGAGTATTTTGCAGACTATGAAATACTATATTTGAAGCAGAATAACACACACATACACACATATAAACGCACACACACACATATAAACGCACACACACATATAAACACACACACAGGGGGAAAAAAAAAAGGAAGAAAGCAATTGCAGGGGTTTGTATTGTCATGGCAATGGCCTAGATTCACCATGGAGTTGTCTGTCTTCAAAATAGCAGCGATTTCTTTCTTTAACTTTGTTGGAATCATTAAATAGGTCCTTTCAATCACCAGGAAACCAAGACTCATAAACTCAGTTTTTGAATCTGATTTTTCCTTGCAACTTCCAAATCAAAATGCAATGCATTTTCCACTGACATCATTTGCTTCTTAAGCAAAGTTTATATTATATAACTAACTATCCTTCGGGGATTCAATTAGACTAAGAGATCCAGAATGACTGTCACTATCTCTATTAATAACTCAGGCTAAAATCTGACAGTTTGGAAAATGGATGTGTTATTTTCGTCACTTTCAAAGACTGTAGTAACACCCCTTCCTCCTCTGACACACCAACACTTAGTGGTCCTTAGAAACAGAAAGAAGACAAACAAAAGAGAATACAAACAGTCTAAGTATAGGACTATGATGATAGTTTATTGGGTTCCTATCCAACACTGTACTAGGCACCTTAAAAATATCCTGACAGTTCCTTTGGGAGAAGTACTTACATCTTACAGAAGACAGCTCAGCGGATCAAAACATTCAAAGCTGTACTGCCAGGTAGTTTCAATAACAGAGTGCAAACCAGGACTATCCAAATTCCTAACTTAGTTTAGTAGACGTCCTTCATGTTGCTCACACAACACAAGGTTAAGCAGTAGCACTGAAACAGGACAGCACCCTATCCAAGCAAAGCTCTGGTCCCGAGATGGCTGGAACATAAAGTTGCCGAGTCTTTTATAAATATTCCATTGTTCAGTGATCATTAAGAAGTATAAGTGGAAGTATGCCACACATTATTTATTTTTTATTTGTAGGAAATCACCTACATTAAGGCTATGGATTATGTGTTCCCTTACTATTTATTGTTTCAGTCTTTGGCAGAATTATTATATTCCATGCTTTATGAAGCTTGCTGTCAATACCACCTTGAGGAGGACTTTAAATTACACAGAGAGCCACTCTGAAGAGAATGCTTACCAGTTTTCTCCACCTCCACACAAGTCGATAGAGGGAAGATGTTAGACTCTGGTAATTTTTGGTGCCAGCATAAAGGTGCAGTGAAAAGAAAATAGGGTTTGGGAGTCAGACCAATGTTGATCTAAACTGCATCTCCAAGGAATTATTAATGAAGTCACCCTGGACAGAGTTATCTCATCTAAAAAGACCAAAAAAAAAAAAAAAAAAAAAANAGATGTTAGACTCTGGTAATTTTTGGTGACAGCATAAAGGTGCAGTGAAAAGAAAATAGGGTTTGGGAGTCAGACCAATGTTGATCTAAACTGCATCTCCAAGGAATTATTAATGAAGTCACCCTGGACAGAGTTATCTCATCTAAAAAAAAAAAAAAAAAAAAAAAAAAAGGTAAAGTCATATCTACCTCACGTGGTTATTGTGAAACTCAAAAAGAAGACATTAATTATCTCTCTCCTATAGTCTGTATGGGGAAAAATAGAGTTTTGGGAATCAGAGGGAGAAACTTTCAGTACATCTTTGCCAGTTACTGGCTGTGGGGTCTCAAGCTAGTCGGATCCTTTCACATCTGAGACCTGATTTTCTGATCTTTATGCATAAAATGGCACCTGCTTTAGAGGAAGGATAGTTGTGACATGCTTAGCGGAGTCCTGGCACTTGGTAAATAACCAGGAAGTGTTAGTTTCCTCCCCTGTTCCATAGGGGGCATCTGAAAGATGCTTGCTTCCTTCTTTTGGTATCACATAAGTCATGCTTTACCACCAAGTGATTGAAAACCAGATTCACTGAGGGAGAGGCACTGAACTGGGGAGACTTGGACATCTATATATGAGATAGACAGCCAGTTTGATTGGTTCAGATATAGACACCCACGGCCATTCCATCATGAGAGTATTATAAGATAAGCTCCTGTAGAAACTTAGAATAATGTTCTCTAAGTGTCTTAATTAGGTGTTAAATGTGAACCTTATCATAGTCACTCTCTTGTTTGAAAGTCTTAAAAGTTGAATCTTATTTTTAGAATAAAGTTAAAAATTCTTTACATGCCCTCACAGTACCTAGGTCGATTTGAATCTTGCCTAATTTTCAAGGCCCTCTCCTTAACTGCCAGACTTAGTCCCACTTGACTCCTGACAGGTCATTGAATGCACCGAGCTCTTTCCTACCTGCCTTTGCTTGTACTGGTACCTCTGTCTGGGGTTCATCCTTGGCCTGGTCAACCCTCATTCTTTCTTTTTTCTACTTAAATGGGAACTTTTTAAAGACCTTTCTAACTCAGGTCCTCCTGCAGTTCTCAGATAACCCTGTACATTATAAAACACATCTAAAATTTTAATTCATTATGCATTTCTGGAATTATTTGTTTAGCATCTCGCTTGAGCCCATGCAACTACAGACCTTATGAGAGCAATGCCTGTTCTGTTAAAATCGGTATTCAATGTACACTCACAAAGTCACTAAGGCTGCAGTCACACAATGTTCATAAAGGAGTTATTTATGTAACTATTTTATGTGAAAATATTTTTATTCTATAAAAAATAGAATAAAAAAGAAAATATTTATTTCTGTTTTATAGCAGAGCATGTAATTTCCAGGCTAATTATTCAGCTCTTATTTCAATATAGTTGCAGACACACACTGGTTAATCGCTTCCCTGGTGGCTCAGCTGGTAAAGAATCCATGTGCAATGTTGCGGACCTGGGTTGGGAAGATCCCCTGAAGAAGGGAAAGGCTACCCACTCAAGTATTTTGGCCTGGAGAATTCCATGGACTGTATAGTATAGTCCATGGGATCACAAAGAATTGGACACGACTAAGTGACTTTCACTTCACTCATTTCACTGGTTAATTAATCTCCCTTTTATACTGAGGCATAAACATAGAAGCTAACATCTAAGTCATGGAATCACCTTAGACAATAGTGTAGAGCAGGGTTTCTCTGTCGTGATACTCCTGGTATTTAGGCCACATAATTTTTTGTTGAGGAGACTATCTTGTATAACACAGAATATTTTGCAGTCCTCTCGGTTTCTACCTACCAGATTCCAATAGTGCCTACTTTTCAGTTGTTAACAACTAAAAATATCTTTAGATATTGACAATTATTTCCCTGAGAACAAAATTATCCCTGGCTGAGTACCACTGATACAGTGCAACTGTATTAAAACACAATCATTGTTCTGATGAGCTGCAAAACTAGGTTGGTGGTATCAATACAGGTATACAAGAATAAACGAGACACACACACACACACACACACACACACACACACACAATGCTGTTAGGCTTAAAAAAGAATCTCCAGTTTTCTGAGAACTTGGCATTTCATTATGTATTGTCTCATACTAATGTTCCTGAGCCTTGGCCATGTTATTTCTTAATCAACATTATGAATTGCTTAATAAAAGCAGTAATACCTTGAATACCCACCACAGAGTCCCAGGGAACATTCACAACCATCAGCACTGCGATGGATTATGATTATGCCAGAAGGAAAAGTAAACTCCACACTGATCTTTCAGGAGAGTTAAGTGTCCAGCATTTGGGAAAAAATTAAATCAAATTCCAGCATTATGCAAGACTGTGTTGATAATTTACCGGGAAAACACAAAAGACTGAAATCCTTGGAAATTGTATTTTTTCAGATCAGTGAAAGAGTTTTCAGATCAGTGAAAGATAGGAGGAGACAAAGAAACTTCTACATACTCTAGAAACATTAGTGACCTGAAGAGTAAAATATCTTTTTAAAAACTGCAATACAAAGTAATCATGAATTCTTGCTCAAAACGACCTTCTCTTTGAAGGGCTCTGTATCTTATCTTGCACAGGCACAGCTCTTCACTGTTTTGTTCTAATGTCAACTCTCCCGTGAAGCTTTCCACATACTCTGTGCTCCAAAGACAACAAGTCTAGTCATATTCTAGAGTTCGTATCTGTCCACCTGGTTTTCACTCTACTCTGTTAAATCCCTTCAGGGAAGACATGCATATATCATTATAGTGCCCAGCACTAAGAATCTGGGAGGGACTCCAAAATATCAGTATAACTAGCAATGAACTATACGTGATTTATGGTAAGCGCATGATAGTTTGGGTTTGCCTCAGACTTAAGCAGATGGTAATTTATTATATATCGCAGGGATTAAAATCTCTTGATGCCTGTGTAACTTCTTTTGGGAAATGTAGCACCTAAGCTCTTACAAAAACAGACATATCTGCAATCCCAGAAGAAGGGCTGTGAGGCAAACATGGGGGTATTATACATTATAATGCATTACAATGTACAGCGTACATCATGATAGTTAGATCATTGTATTCGCTCCACTCCAACCAGACAATCAGTCTAGCTATAAAAAAACTGAGTCTACTCTGTCAATTCACATCCAGCTAATTAAATGGTGCAGACCTGACTGATGTATCTCTGTAGTATCAAATCATATAGAGTCACTGTTTCATTATGCCACAGGGCTGTCATTGGTTGAATAACACCTGGAAATAAATATTTATCACAATTCAGAGAAAATGATGATTTTACTTAGATGGGGTGAAAAGATCCAGAATAATTAAATGAATTGATGCAAATATGACATATTCATAAATAAACACACCAGTAATATCTAACAACAACAAGAAGGAGGGGAGAAATACCTCAATTTAGAAGCTCATAGAATTGCTGAAGAGAAAAATGCATGCTTTTGGAACACATCCCATGTCTACACCGGTCATATTTGTTCATTCACCATATGTTCTTGTTTCAAAAGAACTTCTATTCTCACTGATCAAGTAAAGCTACAGGGATAAAACATATAACTTCTACAAAATTTTAAAAAAATCTAATATAACAGTGTATTATATAGAACCAAGAAACTGATACTAATAATATCATTACAGATCCATGATGAGGAAATACCATGTACTTTCGTGCTGATTTGATCTGCTATTATTTATCATTAACTCTCATTTATACATGCTAATAGGAAAAGCAATGGTTGCTGCTGCTACCGCTGCTAAGTCGCTTCAGTCGTGTCCGACTCTATGTGATCCCATAGACGGCAGCCCACCAGGCTCCCCTGTCCCTGGGATTCTCCAGGCAAGAACACTGGAGTGGGTTGCCATTTCCTTCTCCAACGCGTGAAAAGTGAAGTCGCTCAGTTGTGTCCGATTGATAGTGAACCCATGGACTGCAGCCCACCAGGCCCCTCTGTCCCTGAGACTCTCCAGGCAAGAACACTGGAGTGGTTAGGGACATACAAAAAAGACAATGAAAAATCACTTTTAACTGGTTCTGAAAAGCATGCTTCCTTTACTTTTCCCACAGCAAGTTTACACTTTACTGCTTCAGCAATGATTACAGTTAAAACTTACTTCACTTATCTGAGGACACTCTAGGTGGTTGAGGTAAATAAAGAGAATCATCATTTTGCTACAGCTTGTTCCTAGAGATGTCAGATGCTTCCGCAAATAAGGAAAGAATATTTCCTGAGAGCTTAGTATGCCAAGTGTTGTTTAAGTGCTTTTAAACATGCTGTCATTTTATCCACATTAACCTGTAAGGTAGATATTACTAATGCTATCTTTATGTCGTAAATGCAAAAACTGAGGTTCAAAATGGTAAGCTCGCCCAAGGTCACACATCAACCAAAACATATTATTGCTCAAACTGCTAAGTGGACTGTGACATCCACTTTGAATAGACACAAATACTGCCCCCTTTTGTGTATCTTTTTTATCCAAAGATAAAGCTAGTAGAAAGTGTTACAAACCCCCAGAAAAGATTTGCCACAGCAGACTTCCTCTCATCCCCACTAAATAAGAGCCTTGCAGGGGTAAACAGATGTTTCCAACCACTGATTCTGCTACCCAGTAGGTTTATAAATCAAATGTGAAGTGTAGAAATCATCCATTTTATTACACAAAAGACAGTCACTGGAGTTATTTTAAAAACTCTAAGTAAAATATGATATATTCTGCAGTGTATTATTTCAGAAATATATCGATTATCACAGCATTTTTAATTTACAGGTATTAAAGCATGATACCAAATACATAGAGGATTAAGAAGATGATCGCTATTTACAGCTGTGAATCAAAGGCAAACTATATGCTACAGGATCATATAACTGGAATTACAGACTATTTACTTTTGCATTGAGAAAGGACACAACACTGGAAAGGTCCTTAATAAATCTGAGCTCTATTCTCATTGGTCCCCTTTAGTCCAAGTTACTCATCTTGTTGCTGAAAATATACTCCCAGCTGTCAAAATTTTAGTATCAATCAACAGTCTCTCTGCATCCTAGGCTTTGCTTCGAAAAAGCTTGGCTGATAAACAGATAAATCTGTCTTTCTGTGTATATGTTTACGTTTCCAGTACCTGCTTGAGCTGAAAGCCAGACAGTGACAATGAATTAGGGCTACGAATGCAGCACTTTTACTAAGTGAACAAAAGAGCATGGAATCAACATAATAAATGAGAATCCCTGAAACTGTAACTGTTAGAACCAACAGAATTTAGCTTTTAATTACAGCACTGCTACAAACCAGAGCATTCTTATGCAAGTCCTGTCACTTCACTGAGGTTTATTTTGTTATTTTGTGACCCCGTGAACCTGCCAGGCTCTCCTGTCCATGGAATTCTCCAGACCAGAATACTGGAGTGGGTAGCTGTTCCCTTCTCCAACGGATCTTCCCAGTCCAGGAACCAAACCGGGGTATCCTGCATTGCAGACAGATTCTTTAACAACTGAGCTACCAGGGAAGCCCTTATTTTGTTCAGGTCTAAAATAATGTTCTCTTATGTTCTGAAAAATCCCCCAACTGTGAATGTAAAACTGTATATATCTTAATGTCTTTGTTACTTAGAGTATGGCTAGATCAACCAGGCAATTTGGTAGAAATTGAAGGTTCAGGCCCTAACCTGGCTTACTGGAAAAGAATTTGCATTTTTAACAAAATTCCAGAATGATCTGTATGCACATTTAAGATTCAAAAGTCTGGTCTAGACATCAAGTTGTAATAATAAATAGGCACCATGTCATCTAGTCTGCATAAACCTAATTGTGTTGACAGTCCTGGAATTTTTAGCAAAAATACAAAAAGTCCTTAAGGGATTAAAATAACTCTTGTAAAAATTAACTATTTTGATTTTAAGAGCTAGACATCACAAAAAACACCTCTCAGCCAAAGGAAAGCATTTCCATCCTCCCCTAACTGCTATGGCTAAGATTTCCAATACTTTACTGAATAAATGCATTGAGAGTGGGCATCCTTGTTTTGTGTCTGATCACAGAGGCAGACTTGTAATTTTTCACCACTGAGAATGATGTTGGCTGTAGGTTTCTCATATACAACTTTTATATGTTGAGGAACACTGTCCCTATACCCACTTGTGCGTCTTTATGATAGATGGCTGCTGAATTGTGTCAAATGCTTTTCCTACAACTACTGAGATGATCATATGATTTTTATCCTTTCTTGTTAATTTATGTGATATCACATTTATTGATTCATGGAGGGTCATCCTTGCAACCCTGGAATAAATCCCACTTGATCATGCTGTAGCATGCTTTTAATGTGTTTGTCTCCTAATAATAATACTTCATTGAGGATTTCTGCATCTACACTCACCAAGAATACTGGTCTGTAATTTTCTCTTTATTCATGGTGTCCTTGTCTGGTTTTGGTATTAGCATAACTCTGGCTTCATAAAACGCATTTGGAAGGTTCTCCCCTCTTTAATTTTTTGGAAGAGTTTGAGGAGAGATATTAAATCTTTCTTGAATGCCTTGTAGAATTTGCTAATAAAGTCATCTGGTACTAGGATTTTATTTTTGGGCAACTTTTATTACTGTTTCAGTCTCATTGCTAGTAATCAGTCTACTCACATTTTCTATTTCTTCATGACTTTGTCTTAGAAGACTTCACATTTCAAGGAGTTCACTCATCTCTTCTAAGCTGTCCAGCTTGTTTATGTATAAATATTCAGAATTGTCTCTTGTCAGTTTTCCTATTTCTGTAGTAACAGTTTGAACTTCTCCCTTCCTAAGTTTAATTATTTTGGTCCATTCTCATTACTGTTGGTTTGTCAATTTTATTTTTTTCCAAAATGCCACCACCAGGGCTGGCAGGGCTTCCATGATAGCTCAGTTCGTCAAGAATCTGCCTGCAATGCAGGAGACCCTGGTTCAATTTCTGGGTTGGGAAAATCCCCTGGAGAAGGGATATGCTACCCACTCCAGTATTTGGGGGCTTCCCTTGTGGCTCAGCTGGTAAGAATCTGCCTGCAATGTGGGATACCTGGGTTCAACCCCTGGGTTGGGAAGATTCCCTGGAGAAGGGAAAGGCTACCACTTCAGGATTCTGGCCTGGAGAACTCCCTGGATTGTATAGTCCATGGGGTTGCAAAGAATCAGACACAACTGAGTGACATTCACCTTCACTTTCAGTGCTAGCAGATGCTTTAAAAAGTACTTGGGTGGTCCCATTTACTTATGACCCATGCATCTGATTTTATTCACTGTTTCTTTGCATTTGCAGGTAGGCCCTGGTTTAGCCAGTCTTCCATGCTTTCTAGCATCACCTCTCATCTGTCAGAAAGGGTGATGTTAGAGAAATCTTTCAGTATTATTGGACTTAAGTTTCCCAATCTATAAGGTAAGGAGTTGGGACTTAATGCCTTAAGTAAATGGATTCTTTTCTCTATAATAAGCAATTTTAGAACAGGGACAGGTTTTTTGAAAAGACCCTACTTCATTCCCAATACTCTACCATTTAATTATTGAATTACTTCCAGTGAAATTTTTAACCTATATTACTGAAAAAAAAAATCACATCTTAAGCCCACTTGATTTGTGGTATTTTGTAAGTAACTGTGTGAAGAACCATCATGACTTTTTAAACCTATGGGTTGAATAAAATAAGGTTTACTATCATAAAGGTCTCAAGAGGTAACATTAACATAAAGCATTTGTTTATTGCTGTAAGATACTTTTCAAGAGGCCCTCCAAAGTGGCATACATTACTACTTCATAAAGTAGAAAAAAGGAATGATGGCACATTTTTAGCTTGTCACGTTTAAAATAAGACATATGGTAGCTTGTCAAAATTTCATAACAAAGTCTTGAATTTAGTATATTTAGTGCAGAATTACCCTTATAATTACATGTGTAATAAAAGAATTTAAACTTCATAGATCACCCAAAACACAGTATAATTTCCCTTAGGATCACACTAAAATGAGTTAAATTTGTTTTGTTTTGAATTACAAAACATAGTGTAAAAGTCATGTCCAAATCACTCCCAGGATTTGGACATCAAAGTCAAAGATATGCTTATAGACACTCCCAAAAGCTAAAGATTTGCTGTCAGTTTTGGCTTAAGCACATAAATTTTAAGGGAAAAAGAAAGCTATGTCTGTCTAAAGATTGTACAGAGAACTGATTACAAAATCTAGACGTCAGGGGACTGATGGACTATGTGCAAACCATTAGCATAGTTTGGATTTTGCAAGCACATGAACTTGGATAATATTCTCCCAGTGGAGAAATTCAGATACAAAGTGGAATAAGATCTCAGATGGAGTGCTGATGGACCAATATCCTGAATTGAGTATACTGAAACAAACAACCAGAAACAAGCTAGAGTAATTTGAGAAGCTTAAACTTGGAGATCAGTGGAGGGAAACTGTAAGGAAACACAGCCAACTTTATCTGAAAAGGATGAAATATCACACAACGGGAGAGTGTTAACATATCTCCAGTGAGTCTGTTGAGGGCAGGGCATGGGAGAGTCAGGGCAATCTACTGTCCCCATTGAGATCTGTTTTGAAGTGAGACAGGCAGTTGTCTCAAAGGTCAATGACTGAATGTGCTCTGCAGACGTGGCTGCAGTTATAATACCTTTTAATCCACCTTTGAAGTAAGAGATTAGAGATGAGATGAAAGCTAACTTGATCCTTGCTGGAAGAATGAAACTTTTAAAGGCGAGCCATAATTACAGCTGCCTTCAAAGTTAGGTGGATGCCAAATCATAGGGACATGCAGAATTAACTGTGTTGGTGATGACGAGACCTAAGGTATCCCCAGCAGTGTTCTTAAGAGCTTGAAAACCAAGAATCCAAGGATTTGAGAGCAGGTGGTTGGACACAGCTGCTGAATAATCCTCTTAAACTCATCTGTACTCCACAGGGAGAAAAATAGCAGGGAAATAAAAGCCTCCACCAAGTGGTTGATGGCAGTGAAATAAAAGGAGCATCAAAAGTATACAAGGACAAATTTGTCCTAATGCTAATAATTTTGAACAAAAGGGACAGGCAGTTGCTATAGAGAGCTGTGTACAAGTATAAGATAAAGACATAATAAGTATGGCTACATAAAGGATAAAATAGAGTAGGATTCTAGGGGTGGTCCTTTCTTCAAGGCACATCTAATGCTATTATTCACTGAGGACCTAAATCCCTCTTAATGTCTCTTCATTAATTTTTTGCTCAGGAAATAGCCAGAAATGAATAGTTCTCAGTCAATATTTAATTGATGCTTATAAATTTGATTTAATCAGGAACTATCTAGATGTCTCTCTAGCCAATGAAAATTTAAGCAAAGCCAATGTAACAAAGAAAAATAAGAAGCAAAGCAGGCAACAGGCACCAGACTTGATGGGAGAGAGATATAAAACTTTACTATATTAAGCAACTAATATTCTTGACTATTATAGCAAAGCCTACCTAATCCTGATTAATACAGCTCCCCTCCCAACAAAGCATGAAATAAAAATGGTCTAATATAGACCTCTGTTTCTGTGCAACACAATGGTTCTAAATCTTCATAATTCTTTATGATTTACAAGTCCCTACATTGAGTACATTGATGTTGAAGCTTCAATACTTTGGCTACCTGATGCAAATAGCCAACTCATTGGAAAAGACTCTGATACTGGGAAAGATTGAGGGCAGGAGAAGGGGGGGGTCGGACATAGGATGAAATGGTTGGATGTCGTCACTAACTCAATGATCATGAGTTTGTGCAAACTCTGGGAAACAGTGGAGGAAGGGGAAATGTGGTATGCTGCAGTCCATGGGGTCACAGAGTCAGACATAACTGAGCAACTGAACAAAAACACTGAGTTTATCTGAAGCAGAATGCTTCAAGTTCTGTTCATTGCATAGTTGGAGAATTACATGGTATCACTCCTAAAGTGAAGGTGCAATCATTTAATGTTCACACTGGGAAGAGGAAACTCCCAGAACACAGTAAATTAAAAGAGTCCCAGGTAATAGCCAGGCCAGGGCTTTCCCTTTACAGTTGAGAAAACTTAGGCTCAGAACTGTGAACGATTTGCCCAAAGTCACACACTTGTACCAAATAGAAGTCTTGAAGTTCAGAGCTGTGCTTTGTCCACAATGACGGTCAGAGTTCCTCATGTCAATGGTGAGAATTTACCTTCCCCAAAATGTTTTCTTTCTCCCTCAAGTAATGAAGGAGGATGATCTTACTTCCCCTAAAGAACTGAATGACACTCGTTGTGCTTAAGAGAAATGGGAGAAAACAGGATACATGCTTTAAACAAGCAGTCTTTACTAGATGACGATGATGATGATAACAGCTAACAGATTTTGCGCATGTATGATGCACCTGGCACTCTTCTGCTCCTTATGGACATTATTTGCTTCTTCAAAATATGAAAATCTAACCCAAAAGTAGGTTCTAACATTTTCTTCATTTTTTAAACATATCATTTGAAGTTTGGAGTGTTTAAATACGTTTTCCAGTATCTCATAGTAAATCTGTGACAAAATTGGGATTCAAACTCAGATCCTTCTGGATTCCGAGACCATGAATCATAATCACTGTTCATCTAGGTGCAGGTGAAGAGAACCTAAATGTTTTTAAGTGCCCATTAAGGGGTCAGACACACAGGACTCAAGAAATGCATCCACTGGAGTGATGTTAGAGCAGCTAGTTGAATCCAAACTCTAGCTTTCCACAGAGTGGTAAGGTACTAATAGAAACTTTGTGTATGAGAATCCAATAGGAACAGGAGACAGTTGTGTTGAGTTGCTTTCAGCTGGCTCTACAGAAAAATCACATTTGGCTGCAAAGAAGCTGTTGATTGCTTACACAGTTTCTGTGGCATGCCAGCTCTTCTTGCCAGCCTGCTCTTCCTTATCAAAGAGCCAGGAGTTCCAAGTGAGGTGAGAATCCCACTTGACAAGCAGACATAAGCCATTTGGGGAAAATACAAATTAAAAGGCTGCAAGATAGAAATAGAAGCATTAGCAGCAGGAAGTGTCTTGGGGATACATTGTGTCAGATTACATAGGGGAATTGGGAGAAGCAGTGAGTCACAGCCTCCCAGTGGATAAACCCTGCTGTGTCAGTAGCTGGGCAGCCTCAGAAGCTGTACGAGCTATTTAAAGGTGCCAGCAGCAGCAGCAGCAGCACCGTCTCAATGCCTGCAAGCTAGGATCTGCTTAGTAACATCTTTGAATCATGCACAGTTTGCACATTTCTCAAGCCACATCAGCATTTGTCCTAACTTCTGACCCCTTATTCCAGGCATCATAGTGGAATTCTAAGGAATTAGAAACATGTTGCCTAGTATCACCCAGTCATTGAGTCAAGGAATTTAAACTACAATTTTGATTTCAAGGAGTTTCCCTTTTGTTGTTGTTGTTGTTGTTTTTAAATAGCATCAATATGCTGTCATGGAACATATTTGGTCAATGTCCAGGGTGAGAAATCTCACTTTTAAGAAAGAGAGGCCCGGTAGGGTTTCCCTCGTGTCTCAGATGGTAAAGAAAGAGAGGACCCCCTCACAGCAGCCTGCGCAAAACGTTAGTTCACTGGAAGAACGAAAGGAATCTCAGAGAACCTGCAGCTATGAAGTACAGCTAGAGTGAAATCACAGCGAACAGGTCGGGGGCAAAAGTGCTACCTTTTCTCTATTTCAGGGACCATGTGATCACAGCCCTCTCTCTCACCCCCCCGAACATGTTGTTTTCTTTACCCTTTTCAAGTCTTCTTTCTGTGTTAGTATGTCATGAGTTAAAAGAGCTCAAGATTAGCATGATTCACTGGTTCCTTTGTTCAGGTCTCATCTAGACTCTGTGTCCTCCTGAGAAATTCCTGAAAGAGAAAAACCTCCTGCTCCAGTCACTCCATGGTACAAGGAGACACCTGGACTTCCTTTTGGCCGGGGCTGTGGTAGCTGGATACTTCTAAGTGAAATTGGGGCTGTATACTCGGCAGACAACCCAAAGATTTCTTTTCTATTCAACAAATTGCCTTGAATGTTCAGTTCTGATCTGACTCAAATTATAGCCAGGACGTTTATCCCTGGTTGATGTATAATATGAGCACTTAACATCAGGGGAGCCACTTCCTCACTGCCTTCTAAAACTCCCATCAGTAGCTGCCTGTGTGGTTTTTACTTTGTTTCACTCAGGGCTTCTTGACTGCTAATCCTGTATCAAAGAAAATTCAATACAAGACACAGGGCTTCCATTTTCTATTGTTTAATGCATTTCCAGCTATTGGGAAAGAGTGGGAGGGGGTCTCCAGCTCTGGTCATTAACTAGTTACAGGCAAAGTACTTTACAGTTTAGAGAGTCTGAAGCATTGTAAGAAGATCCTGAACTAACCTCTTTCCATCGACACAAGGGATCTCCAGCTACATATAGAATAATCCCCTTGGAAAGAGACCTGAAAGCTGGATGAAGAGTCTCCAGAGCAAATGGTAAAAGGACATCAAGAGCACAGCAGGAAAGGCAGTGATAAAGGCTCATCAAGAAAAATTCACACCCCAGTCAATTCACAGATGGGAGCAATTACAAAAGTGTGGTTATTTTCCCTGGAGAGTCGGGGATTTGAACTCCACAAACACCCTAATGGCTAGATCCTGCACAACGGAGATGAGCCCCTTAAAACTGGATTTGAAAACCAAAGGGTCACATGCTCAAGAAAATATAAAACTACAGGGAACAGAAAATCCGCTTTATAAAAGGCTCTTGTGTGGAATCACTAGACACGAACAACAGCACAACACAAGACTGAAAAGCACGTGGGCGGTAGGAGAAAGGAATCCACATCTCATCTTGAAGGATCTGCCTGAGAGGCAGGTACCAAATGGGACCTTCTTTGGGGACATGATCTCAAGCCATCTCAAGACTCAGTATGGAATTCTGCTGTCTTCCCCAGGCTCAGTGCACTCCATGGAAGTAAATGAAACCTGAAGCTTTTGCTAAACTTAAGTATATGACCTAATGGTATACTACCCATGAGCTGTAGGAAATTAACACTGGTCTGGGACACTTTACACCCCAGGACCTTGGCAGAAGCAAAAGCAAAACCACTTCTATGTCATGGTTTCACAATACAACGTCCACAGCATTCTCACATGAAAAACATAAATCTAATGTGAGCTCACAATATAAAAAGGCAGACTATATAGATGAGGGGGGAAAAGCTGTGACAAGAATGGGTCTACTGGCACAGTAAAAAGGATATGCAGTGTGACCACTCAAAATGAAAAAAGATCATGAACACAAATAGAAAGTGAGAGTTTGGAAAATGTTAGAAAGGAATTGAGCCCACAAGAAAACAGCAGAACATTACAAAACATACACAGAAGGAGAAATCAAAGACACCAAATAGAAGTTCCAGGAAAAAAAAAGTAATAGGAAATTTAAAAGCCAACAAACATTTTAAATTGCAGTTAAGTGCTTTTAACAAATATTCTTTATTTTCAAGCAATTGTTAATACTGCATTATCTGCCTTCTTCAGAGTCACCTATGGCCTTGTGACTTTGGCAATGAAATGTTAATAAAAGTGACGCATGTCCTTCATGAGAAAGTTTTCAGACTTAGTTCATGATCCCACAGGTCCTCTGAATTTGACCTCAGCACTTATGGAGTCATTTCCTGACTGATTCCATCAACATGAATGGAATATGATGAGCAAAGCTCCCATGTTAACTTTCACGGGGTATGTAACATGAGGGAGAAATAAACGTTTGTTGTTTTGCCCATAAGACTTAGGAGCTGTTTGCTAGTGCAGCATAAATTTGCTATTTTGACTGATATAAATGTTAAATAACAAAGTAGACACTGCTAAAGAAAGAATTTGAAAACCGGAGGAGGAAATGACAGAGTTTCTCAAAAAGCAAAACGGTGATGTAAAGAAGCAACCACTGAAAAGAGTAACTAGGCACTATAGGCAAGAGAAATAAATGGTTCAAAAACGTCTATTTAGATATACAACAAAGGACAATGGAAAAGATGTTCGCTGTCAATACTCAAATAAATGATGAATGACAATTTTCCAAAATTGAAAAAAGTAACATGACCTCAGATTGAAAGTAAGGCATCACATGAGTAAAACTAAAAGTAAGTGCTTAATTGGACAAATAATAATGAAACTTCAGTACTCCAAATACAGAGAAAATCTTAAAAGGAAACAAAGTAAAAGATCACCTACAAAAGATTATCAGTGTGACTAACAGAAGACTTTAAAATCCATAGTAAATAAAGAGTAGGAAACAACAGAATAATATCTTCAAAGTATTGAAAGGAAAAATTTGGCAACTAAGAATTCCAGTCCTAGTTCAATATCACTCCAAAGTAATAGTTAAAAAAAATGACATTTTGTGATAAACAAGCAGAACTTAACACTAAGAGAAACCACGAAAAAATGTTTTGTGGGTGTATTAAGGAAAAGGAACTTGAATAATAAAGATTAGGAAACTAGAAACAAATGACAAATGATAAATGGGTAAATGAATAGGGAATTCTATGTAAATGAAACCTTAACTATATTAAACATAACAATAAGAATCACTAACTGAAAAAAAAAATCAAGTTTCCAGAGTATTTTATAATGTATACAAGAAAGATGTGGAACATTTTGTGGTATAATTAGAAATACAGTATTTTAGGTTTTATGTAATAACATTATTAAATTTTGTATTGCCAATATACAAACAGAAACATAATAAGAAATCTGAAACAATCAAAGCATAGTGGAATAAGAAAAATTAGTTGCTCCATTAGAATTCAGAAAAGAAGAAATTTGCAGAAACAAAAAATTTCACACAAAGTATGCTGACACAAAATAAGACAGTAGAAAGAATGGAAAGATTGTTTAAGATTCAAAGTAAGTGTGAACTTTTAAACTCCTTTGATACATGAGAAAAACAATACATTAAAAAAAATATAGCTATACGCTACTAAAAGAGGACACACCTAAAGTGACTAGTAAGGACTGGAAACAAACTAGAAACGGAACCCCTGGCAAATGTAAATTTAAATAAGGGATGAATTTTAATCTTAATATGATATTAAATAAATATGTCAAAAAGTATTACTGAAAAAGGAAGAGTATCATTCCCTAATATCAAAGGCTCAATTCATTATGTGAAAAGAAGTCTGATGCCCACATCTCTTATATCTCCTGCATTGCAGGTGGATTCTTTACTGCTGAAGTACCACCTGCCACCTCTACTAGATATCAAACTCAGAATTTGAGGGTAAATATATATATATTTATATATAACTATATATAGGTTATATATATAACCTATAACTCTAGGTCCTACTGAAGATGCTGGCTTATAGTGAGCTACCAATAAATACTTGCTAAGAGGCAAATGATACAATCTCAGCTATTCTGGCTACTCACCATAGCATAATCCTTTCCATTATACACAAGGAAAAGCAGGAAGCAACCACTGTATCAAATGGAGCAATTCACATAGTCATTTTTTCATAATGAAGATTAAACAATTCTGCTTAATGTTACAATGTATAGTATACTTCATTGAATAACTCAATTATCTTCTATATTCCCACACTGTGATTTTAATTTCAATTTCCAAAGATAAAACCAAAGATAAAAAAAAATCTCTACAATGTTTAAACAGAAAAAAATCATAAATAATAAAAATGATAGACAATTGAATCACACATTTCAGGCAGCAGTTTATTTTCTTACTGACAACAACACTGACTTGGCATTCAGAAGCACACGCACACATTCTAATATAAGGCCACAGGGATGTGTTCTGTTAGTTCTAACATCACCCTCATGGTATGCTAATGCTCCTCTCAGCACAGGTAATGTTACTTCTGTGAGGGAAGGCTCTGTCAACTACTATGAGGAACACAGGAAGCATAAAAATCATGTTTCTCTGTTAAATACTCCCCTGCTTTATCAAAGTCCCTACAGGACTGATTAAATTCATTAAGTGGTAGCAGAAATTCTAGCCGTGCTTTTCTTTCTGGCCAAGATGCCTGTGGAGTGGGCACTGGGGATGTGGGAAGGTAACTGGAAAAGCTGAGTTGCCAAAAATCGTGTTTCAGCCTAATACTTACAACCAAGTAAAACTCATTAAAATACATCAATTATATAATATTACAAGTCTATTTTACTTCAATTTATATATATATATATATATAAAAATTGGAGTTATATATATATAAATAATAGAGGAACTGTTTTGTAACTGGCACCATGGCAAAAATTTGACATTTGGTCTTCCTATGTCTTACAATTAGAGAAGGAAATGGCAACCCACTCCAGTACCTTTACCTGGAAAATCCCATGGACGGAGGAGCCCGGTAGGGTACAGTCCATGGGGTCACAAAGAGTCGGACATGACTGCCACCAAAATGGCCATTAGTACCTTTATATTATTGTTAGGGAAATGTGTGGCTACAGAAGATGTGGTTGATGAATTTTAAACATGAACCCATCTCTGACCCCATCTCTCATAACAAATGGATTAAACCATGAATTTTGTTTTATTTTGTTTTTAGGTTTTGTTTTTTTTTTTACTTTACAATACTGTATTGGTTTGCCATACATCAACATGAACCCACCACGGGTGTACATGAGTTCCCAATCCTGAACCTCCCTCCCACCTCCCTCCCCATAGCATCTCTCTAGGTCATCCCAGTGCACCGGCCCCAAGCATTCTGTATCCTGCATTGAACCTGGACTGGCAATTCATTTCTTACATGATATTATACATGTTTCAATGCCATTCTCCCAAATCATCCCACCCTCTCCCTCTCCCGCAGAGTCCAAAAGTCTGTTCTATACATCTGTGTCTCTTTTGCTGTCTCTCATACAGGGTTATCGTTACCATCTTTCTAAATTCCATATATAAACCATGAATTTTTACAATTAGAAATCTGACTTGGTCTTTGGTTTTGGAGGGCACAGTAGGACTTTAAGGAAAACCGTGTTTATTGATTTGAGTGACAGCCCAAGGGGTCTACTTATTCTGTTACACCCCTACTCACCATATTTGAAAGAAAAGTTTTGTCTTCCTAAAACATGAATTTAATATTTTATTACTTCACTGATATTCACGTAGCATAAAAAGAGTTGGAAATGACTGAGTGACTGAACAACAACCATAAAATTTGGGCCAATGCATAAGACATGAGATGTTGGTTTGATCCCTGGATTGGGAAGATTTCCTGGAGGAGGGGATGGCAACTCTTTGCAGCATTCTTGCCTGGACAATCACCAGACAGAAGAGTGGCAGGCTACAACTCACAGGGCTTCAGAGGGGAACATGACTGAAGTGACTGAGCAAGCACATACCATAAAATTCACCCTTTACTGAACACCCTTTACTTAGTATTCACAGGGTTGTGTCACCACCACCACCATCTGACTCCAGAAAATGTTCGTCACCCAAGAAAGGACACTGTGGGCTCACGAGCAGCCACTTCATACCATTCTCTTTCCTTAGTTCTTAGAAATCACTAACATGATTTCTGTCTCTATCATTTTTTCTATTCTGGAAACTTTATATAAATGGATTCATATAATATGGAGCCTGTTGTGCTTGCTTCTTTCATTTAGTGTAACGGTTTCAAACTTCATCCATGTTGTAGCATGTGTTGATACTTAATTTTCCTAATCTATTTAAATTAATATCATCCAAAAGAAGATGAAAACTATGTGCATCAATCCAGAAAAACTATTTTCTTCAGTTTTCTCTATGTGTACAGGTTAGATGGAATGTTGCGGTTTTAACAAAGGAACTTCATGCAAGTTCATACACAATATTATAGTCTCCATTTCCCCATTTTACAAGTGGGGGAGAAAAGAGTTTTGGAGAGATTAGTTTATCTGTTTGAGTATTTGAGCAGGAAATTAAGCACAGAGCTCTGAATACAAAACCTAAATTACTTTCACTTAGTTGGTAGATATACAAAAGGAACAACAAAATGGTTCAGTGACCAAATCTATCATCTTTGCTTTGTAAGAGACAAACTCTTAGAAGTCGAGCTTTTATTTTGTTTTGTTTTGTTTTAGTTGCTAAGTCCTGTCTGACTCTTTGCAACTTGATAGACTGTAGTCCACCAGGCTCTTCTGTCCGTGGGTTTTTTTTACTGGAGTGGGTAGCCATTTCCTTCCCCAGGGGATCTTCCCAATCCAGGGATCAAACCCCCATCTTTGGCAGGCAGATTCTTTACTACTGAGCCACCGGGGAACTCGAGTGCCTGCCAGGGCCATATAGACAGCAAATGATGTGGCATGATGAACTGAAGGTAGAGGAAGGCATCTGCTGCTCAAATAAACCCTCATGCCACCTGGCAATGCAGGCTCAGGGTAGAAAATAACCTGATTTCTTCTAAGAGAATCTGGAAATCATCATTGCACGTGAAATCTAATTTTCAAGTGTTTGCAACAAATTAAAATTTGCTTTTCTTTTTGAAATTAAAAGAAAAAGAGAGAGAAAATGCATGAACCAAAGCACACTATTTTGCAGCTGTTCTGTTCTAAGGGCTACAAATAACAGATAACAAAAGGCCAAGGCATCAGAGGGTGCCAGGGCCCTCTCTAAGACAGGGACAAAGGAGAATGAGGAAAATTTGAGGGAAGGTGATCCTCTGCCTTTCAACGTTAATTCTGAACATGCCCAACCACTTAAACCTTTAAAGACAGAAGAATTAGAATAGAAAAGATGTCACTGAATCCTTCATTCTTTCCATGAATAATTACTGAGTCATTCTTCATGCATGTACTGTTACATTCTAGGAATACCATAATGTACAATAAGATGTAATCACTGGCATCAGAGTCCAAGGTGGGAGAGTAAGATAATTAGGCAAGCAACTGCAGGATACTCTGATTATCATGTCATTCAGATTGATGTCAGCAGCAAGAGAAGCTTAACTCAGGCAAGGGAAACATAGAAGGCTTCCTGGAAGATCTGAGCTTTCATTTAGTGATAAACGAGTTGATCACACAAAGGAAGGAGAAGGGAGATGATGGACAAAAGGGCTGTTCCTGGAAGAAGGCCTACAATGAGCGAAAGCAAGATAGAAGATGAGATATTTAAGCAATTTAAAGAAACTCAGGTTGGAAGAACCTACACTGGAAAGTGTAGGGTGGGAGAAAGAAAGGTAGACAGGTAAGCAAGCGCCAAGTAATGTTGAAACTTCTGAAGCCATGTTAAACACCTGGAATTGATCCAAGAAAAACGGGGAACAGTGGCAGATTTATAGGTGGTTCTGGTAGTTAGATTACATTTAGAACATGATTTAAAATCACTCCTACTGCCTGAGGAGGTAAAAATAGTAGTTCACAGCAAGTGTGAGAACACTCATATCTTGGAACAAGGCCAGAGAAGCCCGGCTCCCCTGGAAGATGAGAGACCACAGGGAGCAGAGCTTCTCCCTACCCAACCTACAAACTGGCCTCAGACCCAGCAAACTGTGGGAGTCTATTTTGTAACAGAAGACCTACCTAGCTGACCTTACAGACTCATGAGAAATAATAAATGGTCACTATTGCAAGCCACTGAATTCTGGGGTGACTTTTTACAGAGTAAGAGTTAATTAGTAAAAAAAAATACCTTAGTTAATCTTGGCTTATGAAACTTATCTGGGAAATCAAATTAAATAATTTTTTCTATATATTTTTTTCAATAGAGGGTGTTAAGAAAATTCCCTGAGACTCAAGAGTATGTATTAATATTACCTAATGGTATCAGTCCCTATACTGAATCACATAATATTTTGTTTTCTATTGCTGGGGAGGCAATTTGGCCATCAGGATCTCTTGATAATTATTACATCTGTTAAAGTGATTCAGCTTTTTATTTTCTATACAGCATTGCGATGAGATTTTCCTGTACCACCATCCTCCAGGTTAGCACTTTTCCCCATGAAAGTCTAGTTAGCTATGGTTAACTTCAATATCACAATTGCCACTTTTAAGGGCCAGGTCCTACTATGGGTGAACAATATCCAACAAAAAGGTATACTGAAATCCTAATCCTGAGACCCATGAATGTGACCTTATTTGGAGAAAGGGTCTTTGCAGATGTAATCAAGTTACGATGAGGTCATATTGCACTAGGGTGATGAAGGGGGAATATAGACCCAAACACACATGGGGGAGAAGCCATGTGAAGGCAGAGACTGGAGTGATGCAATTACAAGCCAGGGAACACCAAAAGTTGTCAGCAACTTCTAGAAGATGGAAGATGCAAGTGAGAATTTCTCCCTTAAAGCTCTTAGAGAGAGCACACCCCAGCCTACACTTTGATTTCATTCTTTTCTACTCAGTGAAGAATTAAATTTCCATTGTTTTAAGTCACCCAGTTCATGGTACTTTGTTATTGCAGTCTTAGGAAACTAAAAACAGTGAGTTTTACTTGTGTATATCTGTATCTTTTATAAAGGAAAAAAATATGAAGTTCAAGACAGAGGGGGCAAGTGTAGACAGAGGGGGCACGCATGATAGTAACTTATAATACTCATGTTTCACCCCTAAAAGACTTCAATTTTAATGCCTCAATATTTGCAGATCTCATTAACTTAGTATTTTGAAGATCTGACTGAAAATGTCCTCTCCATAAGTCATGAGCAAAAATGCAACAACCTTCATTTTATTCCCAATACTTTTTCCATGATGCCAAATTCTGAACTGTTTGAATTATCATATTAATTTGAACCACCAAATATCTGCCTCAAGTATCTTCTCCAGAAAGAACCCAGAAAGGGTGCAACTTCCCATTTTCAAGGTTCAAACTTGTATGACTTCGCTACTTTTGTTAACTTCAACTTTTAGAAAAACATAAAAAATGATCTCACTGTATCACTTTAAGAAAAGGATCTAATGTTTCCATAGTAACTAAGGATGCTAATCCAAGGTGAAATACAAGTAAGAAAAAGTTTTCCCTTTTGGGAAGCTTACCTTTTAGGGTAGATCTTGGGGCCACATGCTGTGGAGTTACTATATGTCAATGATTCCTAGAATTAAAAAAAAATAACATACAAATAAATACTTTTTCAAAGATAAATATTCTTATATGCAGTTAATGCTTAACAATTTCCATTCTAAACAAATTAGAAGGAAATAAAAATTAAGTACAGTTGGTATGGATTTCAGGCTTGACAGAATGGCCGAAATTAGGAGACAGGAGTTTGGGCTCTATGCTTTACATTTCACTAGCTGTGTGAACTTTTTTTTTTTTTAAGTGTAGTCTGCTCTGGGTGCAGACAATAAAGAGGTGCACTATCCATAGAGAATTAAAAACAATAATAAAACCAATAAAATGTTTATTAGTCTTCTTTTTATTACCCCTGTGTACCGACATGCTAACAGTAACTGTGATGAAACACCCCTCTGTGCTGGGCTAGACCAAACCTACTATCTGTGCCTCTTGGTATATCTATCCTCATCTTAATTTCTCTCTAGTGTTCCCAAACTACTTAAAATCTTAGACAAATTCTATTTTGTTTTTCAATGGAAAATAGTTTCCCTAGGCTTATGTATTGATTACTATGCCATTAAATATTATAAATAATTAAAATATCAGATATTCAGTAACTTTCCCCCTAAACATCGCTCAGAGTATTAACACCATAGGTCTGATTTATATCATAATTTATACAGTTACTTACAAAATTTCCTAGGATCTTATAAGGCTGACCCAATAGTGAAACACGTCATAGTAATAGAACAGTGTAGTGAGTTATGATTATAAAATCTTGGTGCAGACTGCCTGGCTTTGAAGTTTGGCTCTGCTGCTTATTAGCTGTGTGACCCTGGGCTGGTTATATAACCTCTTTGTTTCGTCTGTTATCAAACAGCGATACTAATAGCGGTAGTTGTGGGTTTCCTGGGTAGCTCANCTGAGTAATATAATTGTCTTTTTATAATTGAAAATATCATTTTATGTGTGTGTGTATACATATATATAGGCCACTCAGAAGTATCTTTAACTATAAAATTCTAGTCTAATTTACATTTAAACATAGCATATTTGATTGAGATAGAAATAGAATCTTTTCTTGACTAGCCATAAATACCTTATCACTTCTTAAGCTTACACTATCGCCTGGTGGGTACCATAATAGTCATCACTTTATTAAGTTTCTTAACACCTTTACTTTCAAGTCAGTATCAATAAGTCTGGAAGGTAAGAATCAAACAGCTTTATATTGTTTATATATTAGAAATTGAATTTTTATTTTTTTCCTTTACTTTCTTAAATATTCTCCAAAAATAAAGAGCCACAAATGATTCTAACAAATCTAAGGCAGTGCTTCCTGTGAAACAAACAAATCCTATAATTAACTTAACCATGAATCATAGATACATCACTATTTGATTTTTAAAATATGATTGGTCAGCTGTATATATATATGTGTGTGTATCTCAAATCCTAATTTTCTTATACTAAGGATACCCACTGATAAGAAGGTAAACCTCTATTTACAGTTACTGGCACTATATACAACTACAGATTACATATCAAAACAACAGCTAAAATGAGAGTTATCTTAAAAGCAAAAATGGGAAAACTGCAGGCAAGCCTTCATTCTTTATTTTCAATTATTACTAGGATCTTGGCATCTATATATATATATTTTCTTTTCTTCCAGGATGAAAGTAAAGATTACAATTATCCACTGGAATGATACAGTCTGAAATGAAAGCAGACTAACTTCATTCATTAAATTATAATTATGTTCCTCTTGTTTAAAAGCACAAGCTCTGAGGCAGCTGCCTAGGATGGGATGCTGGTTAAATTATTTACTAGCCATGTGATCATGATCAATTCATTAATTGGTACAAGCCTCAACTTCACCTACAAAGTGGGGAGGATAATGCTATTCAGCCTCAAAGAACAGATGAAAAGTAAGTAACAATGTAATTCAGTTCTGAGTCCACTACTTAGTATATAGTAACCAGTGACTCTACAGTAACATTGTTAAGAGTCTCCTATCCATTGTAAAGAATCTCATGAGGGATGTGTATACACACAAAAAAATGCAGTCAGTACATAAAATCTACACATACTTCAAAGAATCCCCTCCTTATCCACAATACTTAGTTCAAAACTCACCCCTTCCATTTTAGGAACTGTTCCCTAAGGGCACTTTTATCTAAGCAATTTCCTTGTTGGATGGGCTAAAACATCATGAATACCTCTATCAGATTTGTTAGATGCCATGAAGCAAAGGATGATGCTGGAGACTGGAAAGCAGGATGGAAAGGTTGGAAAGTAAAGAGTAATATCTAAGATTTATCCACAAAGATCTATGAACACATCGGTATATACAGAGGTATTGCTGCTGCTCTGCTAAGTCACTTCAGTCATGTCCGACTCTGTGCGACCCCACAGACAGCAGCCCACCAGGCTCCCCCATCCCTGGGATTCTCCAGGCAAGAACACTAGAGTGGGTTGCCATTTCCTTCTCCAATGAAAAGTGAAAGTGAAGTAGCTCAGTCCTGTCTGACTCTATAGGTCGGGAAGACCCCCTGGAGAAGGGAATGGCTACCTACTCCAGTATTCTTGCCTGGAGAATTCCATGGACAGAGGAGTCTGGCGGGCTACCGTCTATGGGGTCACAAAGAGTCAAACATGACTGAGCGACTGACACTGTCATTTTCACCATCCTTGTCACTTACCTGCTGCTGTAATAAGTTTAAGTTATATTTAAATTTTAATGATGGCTTTTATTAGAAACTCCATAAAAAGCACGTGAGAACAGACAGGAAATTAAGACATGAACAAATGAATAAATAGATGAATCTACCTCTGCTTAGAAGGACTGGACAAATCCAAGTTTTGAACAAAATCAGCAGGTATAAACATAAATGCGCTGGCTATATCGCTATACAAAAGAACCAGAAATCCATGAATGAGTGTAGACCTTCTTGGCAAAAAGCAACTAACTATGAAGAGGCAGCAGCTGAAAAGCCTGTGTCAGAAAGGATTATTTTAATCTAGAGAACAAAATGTCCTGATCTACACCCTGCTCAATTATTTAGAACTAAAATGTATGCTGTTAATTTATTCAGGAAAAAACAATCCTTCCCAAGTGACAGTTTGTTATTGTTTAGTCATCAAGCCGTGCCAACTCTTAGTGACCCCAAGGACTGCAGCACACCAGCCTTCCCGGTCTTTCACTGTCTCCCAGAGTTTGCTCAAACTCATGTCCACTAGGTCAGTGATGCTATCTAAGCATCTCATCCTCTGCCACCCTCATCTCCTTTTGCCTTCAATCTTTCCCCAAATCGGGGTCTTTTCCAACAAGCCAGTTCTTCACATCAGGTGTCCAAAGTATTGGAGCTTTAGCTTCAGCATCAGTCCTTCCAAATTCAAAGTTGATTTCCTTTAGCATTGACTAGTTTAATTTCCTTGCAGTCCAAGAGACTCTCAAGAGTCTTCTCTAGCACCACAATTTGAAAGCATCAATTCTTTGGTGCTCAGTCTTCTTTATGGTCCAACTCTCACATCCTTACATGCCTACAGGAAAGACCACAGCTTTGACTATGCGGACCTTTATCGACACACTGTTGTCTCTGCTTTTTAATATGCTGTCTAGGTTTGTCATAGCTTTCCTTTCAAGAAGCAAGTGTCTTTAATTTCATGGCTGCAGTCACCATCTGCAGTGATCCTGGAGGCCCCAAAAATAAAATCTGTCACTGGTTCTACTTTTTCCCCTTCTACTTACCATAGAATGATGGGCCCAGATGCTGTGGTTTTAGTTTTTTGAATGTTGAGCTTTAAGTCACTTTTTTACTCTCCTCTTTCACCTTCCTCAAGAGGCTCTTTAGTGCCTCCTCGCTTTCTCCCTTTAGAGTGGCATCATCTGCATATCAGAGGTTGCTGATATTTCTCCTGGCAATCTTCATTCCAGCTTGTGAGTCATCCAGTCCAGCATTTTACATGATATACTCTGCATAGAACTTAAATAAAAAGAGTGACAATATACAGCTTTGTCTTACTCAGTTCCCAATTTTGAACCAGTCGATTGTCCCATGTAAGGTTCTAACAGTTGTTTCTTGATTCATATACAAGTTTCTCAGAAGACAGGTAAGGTGGTCTGGCATTCTCATCTCTTTAAGAATTTTTCAGTTTGTTTTAATCCACACAGGCAAAGGTTTTAGTGTAGTCAATGAAGCAGAAGTAGATGTTTTTCTGGAATTCCCTTGTTTTCTCTACATTCCAATGAATGTTGGTAATTTTACCTCTGGTTCCTCTGCCTTTTCTAAATCCAGCTTGTACATCTGGAAGCTCTTGGTTCACATACTACTGAAGCCAGACTTGAAGACTTTTGAGCATAACCTTGCTAGGATGTGAAATGAGCACAATTTACAGTAATTTGAACATTCTTTGGCATTGCCTTTCTTTGTGATTGGAATAAAAACTGACCTTTTCCGTCCTGTGACCACTCTTGTTATCCAAATTTGCTGTCATATTGAGTGTAGCACTTTAGCACAGTCATCTTTTAGGATTTTTACAGAGTTCAGCTGGAATTCTATCACCTCCGCTAGCTTTGTACGTAGCGATGCTTCCTAAGGCCCACTTGACTTCACACTCCAGGATGTCTGGCTCTAGGTGAGTGATCACACCACTGTGGTTATTTGGGTAGTAAGACTTTTTGTATAGTTCTTCAATATATTCTTGCCACCTCTTCTTAACTTCTTCTCCTTCTGTTAGTTCTTTCCTGTTTTTCTCCTTTATTGGGCCCATCCTTGCATGAAATGTTCCCTCGGTATCTTCAATTTTCTTGAAGAGATCTCTAGGCTTTCCCATTCTATTGTTTTCCTCTATTTCTTTGCATTGTTCACTTAAGAAGGCCTTCTTATCTCTCCTTGCCCTTCCCTGGAACTCTGGGTTCAGTTGGGTATATCTTTCCCTTTCTCCCTTGCTTTTCACTTCTCTTCTTTCTTCAGCTATTTTAAAGTCTCCTCAGACAACCATTTTGCCTTCTTACATTTCTTCCCCCTTAGGAATGGTTTTGGTCTCCACCTCCTATACCATGTTACAAACCTTCTTTCACCTTCATTGGTCTCAGACAGGTATATATCTAGTAATGAATGCATATCGATTACCATCAGCTAGAAGTCTATGATGGCACTGAATCCTCCAGGGCAATATGCCTTTACATAATCAGTGGTAAACAAACACATGGGCTCTGACATCAGATTAGGTTCTAAGCTTCACCACTTTTCTGCTACATCAACTCAAGCAAATCTTTTAACTGCTACTGTCTCAGTTTCCTCAGTTGAAAATCAAAAATAATATTAACCACCTTGAAAGATTGTGATAATAAAAGAATATATGAAAACTATTAGGCCTACAGCATGTATTCAATACATGATGTCTACTATTACTGCATTGTTTGAACATAAAAAGACAGCAGGAGGTGAAAGAGACACCATTTGTTGACTATATATTCTAAAAAGTCACTGTATTTAAATTGTTTCTCCTTATATCTATCCTCTTAAGTTATCAATAGCATTTTCCATCACTGAATCAGCAGGTATTTCTTATGAGTGTTTATTTCCTTCTCAGGTATTTAAAACCCAACCTGAACTTTCCATGGGAGGTAAAAGTCATACAGATATTAAATAATCCATGTTTATTTCCACAATTTCCATTAGCCTGGCTTGACATAATTTAGTATTAAAATCTAGGTTATTAAACTTAATACTATGCAAGAGATTACATTTAAATGCATTTTCCAGTGGAAAGTGGGATGCATTTCTAATCATGCTGTCTATCTACAAGCAAACAAATGGTCATTTGATGCTTTTGTCATTATCATGACGTACAATACCAACCACAGAGATCACTAATGGGTTCCCACACATACACTCAAGGTAAATAACAATACAACATGATACATAACAGGCTTTAGAGTTATTAAGAGATAATCACATCCTTGGGACTTTCACTGGGCACAGGAAGTGGCACTGCTAAAATATGATTATCTCTTGATAAAGAGGGTCCTTGCAGTTTTCACAAAGGGAGGGAAAAAAGTCATTACCATAGGAAAAATGTTCATTCCTTATACTGAAACATAAATTTCACAATCTAAGCTAAGGAAGAGGGCTATCCCTGTGATGACAATATTACACAGTGTAGGAGGCTTCATATCAAGGTTACGCAGGTACCATCACCTTGAAGAATCTGGATTCAAGAGCTATTTTCTGGAAGACTAATTTCTAGGGTCTTGACTACAAGATAAACAGGGCTGGAAGATGCTTAAGGGCCTTGAGATCTAATCTATTTGAGACTGAGAATAGCGATGGGAATGGCTTATGCAGCTTATCAGCTGTAAAGTTAGAGAACTGAAATACTAAGCTTCCAGAATTGTCCTGATGTAACATAATTAGACAAGATCACCTGAGGGTACAGAGACAGATGTTTGGTTTCCACAAGGTCCAAGGACAAACAACCAGGGTGGAAGTAGGGAAGGGTGACAAGTGGATTTAGACTTAGGAGAGCAGGAAAAAGAAATAGGCGCGAGTCATTGGTACTGCTCTCAAGGATGGAAAAAAAAGCTTATACACAAGATAGAGCATTACTGAAGGGTTATAATAAGCAAGAAAGCTCTGCTCATCTAAAATTACTCCAAATGGAGCTATTTCCTGATCTCCCTAACTCACAAAAAACAGACAAAAGTTACTTTTCTTGAGTCTCCATTTACTCATCAATGAAATGGGTTTTTAAAAAGCTCTTCTTGGAGTTATTGGGAAAAGTAAAGAAAATATTGAGTATGAAGATACTCTGTACAAATAAAACACCCTATATTTATCATACATTATCATATATTATTATTTAGAAGGATTCATTACATAAACTTTAAAAATGGGGTGAGAATACATAAGCTCTCAAAGGCTCTGCCAGTGGTATAACTTAAGCTTATTTATATTAAAAATAATATTAGTAAAGGATACATAACAATTAATTTATTATAATATGCTTGGAAGTATAAGCTTGGTATTTTGGTCCCAAAGATACTAACCTCAAAAAATCTACAGTCTTAAAACATGTGCAAAGGTGTTATTGATGTTAGCAGTTTACTCTCAAAGAATCAAAAATTCTATTGGTCTAAATCAATGATTATCAAACAGAGGCAACTTTGCATCCAAATCTAGAGATATTTTTGATCACCATAATTGGGGAATGGAGGTGGGGGTAGTTTGCTCTGGCATCTAGTAGGTAGATGACAAGAATGTTGCCAGACCTCCCATGAAAGGACCCTCTTCTCTGTTCTAAATATAGACACTAAATGTTATCACTTAACTCATAATTTGAATGACCTGCATCATTAGGCACCCTCACCTACAATTCAGTGCTGTGATAAACTACCTCATCAGCCTCTATATCCTACGAATAGAGACGGAAAATAATTTTCTTCAAATTATTGAAGCCCATATCCAAATGCAGGCTCTTTAGCCCTTTAAATTTCCATTATGAACAATTATCAGTTTGACTAAATTCAATTCTGTCTTTCCCAATGGGAAACCATAGGGGAAGAGTCAATGTGTTGGCAATCTGCAAAACCAGAAAATGAAATTTGCAAGGGTTCACCATTATCACAGAAATTTGGCACAGCTGTAATGACAACCTGTCAGTCTCCATTCCCAAGTCATATATAACTCCAATGCCTGGCGTTCCACCACAGTCTAATATGTCACATTATGTAGCATGATATGAAAATATATTAGACACTTAGAATTTATATTTCCTATAAGTGCCTGCTATCTATTTCAGTTTTACCAACACAGGGGGAATAAAATACCTGCATTTCTGCCTAACAAATGGAAGACAAATGAAATGAAGCCAGAACTGCAGAAAGTATTAATAACTATAGATGTCAGAGTCCAAATATTTTCACATGGATAATTTCATAAACTTTTAGATGAAACACAGTATGGAATAGTGGTTGAGAGTATAGAATATGGCTTTCAGAATTCAGATCTCTACTTTCTAGTCGAATGACCTTCAGGAAAATACTTCTCTGTACCTTACCTTGTTACCTTCCTCGTGTATTAAATGAAGGTATTAATCCCATTTGCCTCACAGGGCTGCTATAACGATTATATAAATAAATGTTTAGAAACTGTTTAGAATCCTTCCTGATACACAGTAAAGACTATGAAGCTATCAAGCGATTGTTTATAGTAAAAAGAAACACTTTATAAAGCAGAAGATAAGATCCCATTTTACTGGAGAAATAACCTAAGTTCTACAAGTATCAGGAACTCTTCAGATTCACTCTTGCTTTGAGTTTGCTCAGCACTGCCCTGTTTTCATAGCTGCATGGACCTCGGAGTGCTGTATGACTGCCATATGAGAGCTCTGCTCCCGGAGCATGTTAAGAAGTACATGGTACACCACTATATTCAGCGGGTGATGCAACAGAGGGGTGGGGTGAAGGAAACAGTCTAGAGGCCTGAAAGGTTCAAAATCTGGTCCCTCCGGGCAGAATTTCTGTTCATGGCTTTAAGCGACTTGTATATAAAGGAAACCACAGTAAGGGCTCTGAACTCCAACTTCAACCTTGAAAAATAACAGTTATGGGAGATCTCAGTTTTCAAAAATATAGTCATAAGACTTTGAGGGGCACACATCGTTATTTTTATTTTCAGAACAGTTCAGTATAAATCTATGGGTGCATGCATGCAGGCGTGTGTGCTCAGTTGTGTCCAACTCTTTGTGACCTCACGGACTATAGCCCCCCAAGCTCCTCTGTCCATGGAATTCTCCAGGCAAGACTACTGGAGTGAGCTGCTATTTCTAGGGCCAACCCAGTGACTGAACCTGCATCTCCTGTTCCTCCTGCACTGGCAGGCATATTTTTTAACTAGGTACCACACCACCATGGTACCTAGTTAATGTGTGCAGTTATTTACATATTTGTTTTACTGTTTATTTTCCATTGATGACAAGTTTTCATCATTTATATTACTGGTATAAGTATTTTTCAGATCTAGAATTGGTTTAAAAATCCATTAAATTTATCGAATATGTTAAATAGACAAGAGTAGAGATGGTATGCAGCTATGGTGAGGTAAGATATAGTAAGATAAGACAAGATATATGGTAAGATATAATCAAAACTATGGTTTTTCCAGTAGTCATGTAAGGATGTGAGAGCTGGATCACAAAAAAAGCTGAGTGCCAAGGAACTGATGCTTTCGAATTGATGTGCTGGAGAAGACTCTTGAGATTCCCTTGGACAGCAAGAAGACCAAACCAGTCAATTCTACAGAAAATCAATCCTGAATATTCATTGGCAGGACTGATGCTGCAGCTGAAGCTCCAATACTTTGGCCACCTGATGTGAAGAGCTGAGTCACTGGAAAAGACCCTGAAGCTGGGAGGGATTGAAGGCAGGAGGAGAAGGGGACAACAGAGGATGAGATGGTTGGATGATATCATGGATTCAATGTACATGAGTTTGAGCAAACTCAGGGAGATAGTGAAGGACAAGGAGGCCTGTTGTGCTGCAGTTCATGGGATCGCAAAGGGTCGGACATGACTGAGTGACTAAACAGTAACAATGGTAAGATATATTATCCTGGTACATAACTGTCCAAAATTTGAGGAATATTGATATTTGAAAGGGAAATTATATATGAATATGTGAACCCAGAATAAAAAGGGTTTCAAATATGGCCCCTGTTTTTCATGGGAAGCATCAGTTTATTCTGGCTTTCTGGAAGAGTACTACTTTCCACAAATCACATTTGAGAACTGTATTCCTTTCCAAATCTATTGCTATTCATGGTCCAGAAAGATATCTATGTAATGGTTTTCTTTAACGACATTTGCACTAATTGCACAATGACGTATCTTGAAAGGAAAATGCAACAAAAACAAAAGAAAATACAAAGCATGACAGTGGTTTTCTTCCCTAAGGAGGGAGGGACTTGCTGATGCAAAAAGACCAGTGTCCTCTGAACAAAGGGCTACTGGAAGCTAAAGCAAACCTTAAAGCTCGGTAAATGTTTACAATATCAGCAAATATTTTGCTATTATCATGAAGAATGAAATAGTAACTAGACAGCACAAAGGGGATGAAAGAAATGATATTTTATGACTTAGTGAATTGAGCTACACACACGATAATTTCCAGGATTGATTTCCCGTCTACTTTTGAAGCAAACAGCCATCAATTTGGAAATCCATGCAAAAGTACGTTTAGAATGCAAACATTTTCCTAGTCAGCAGCAAGTTTCTTTGGCATTCTTGAAAATAAACTTTAAACTTTACACACAGACATATACCCTTTAATTCTGAGGACTGTATACTTCATGCCAACATGAAATTTCCCTAGTTCACTATAAATCAGTTATGACTTAACAAAACTCCAGGATAGGCACTGCTACTTTTGAAACCTATTGAAAAATCATCACGGTGTCCTACATTTTCATAGGTAGGAAAATGCTTTATGTGTAGTCTAGGTCCAAAAAAGCTTGGTGAAGTGGTAAGAGAATAGGTTTCTTAATTAGAGAAAAACTGGTTCAAAGCTAGCTATCTCATTTACTCCTATATGACCAGAGGCAAAGGATTGTCTCTTAGCTTCAATTTTTGCATTTGTAAAATGAAAGCCATAGTAACTGTCAGCACCTGGCATGTAATATTAATTCAAAGATCATGATGGTCACTCCTATCCTTACTCTGAGTGAAACCTTATTCCCTTGTTCTGTTCTTAGAAAGAGACCAAGTCACTTAAATGATTTCTCAGACTAAGAAGGTTATCCAAATTAGGGGTCAACTTTCCTTGACAGTTGGTATGTGCTAAAGTATATTTCCTTGATGATTTGCTTAATCCCTTAAAATAATTATTTGACCTTTTTGCACCATGTTACAATTTTCTAAAAAAAAAAAAAAAGTTAAAATACTCTAGGAGAAATTCACATTTTTTGATAGCCTGCTTCAATTAAGAAAAGCACACAAAGAAATAATACTTCTAGTCATGTATTTTTGTCTCTGCATTCAACCTTATTTATGTCTTCTCTCATGTAGCTTTTTAAAAACCCCACTGCACATCTGTGAAATACTGAGAGTCACAGAGGCAAATACCATCTTAGTAATATAAAAATAGCTTTGATCTGACAGACCACCTGAAAATCTTGGCTATCCCCAACCAGGATTCCCTAGATCAGGTTTTCAGAACTACTGCAACAGGATGCCTTGAAAGCAGAGAAGCTACACCTCACTTAAACAGAGAGGTAAAAATAAAAAATAAAATACATGTGTGAACAACATTTAGGGAGTAGAGGTCCAGAAAACAATTTTAGCTTAATTTTCTCTTCATAAGAGTAAATAAAAGATCTCTGCTTTGCAGGGGAATCACTCCTTGTAATTCGGTTTTCTGGCTGGTGGATAGGGACTGGGTGACCCAGGCTGGTTCATCCCCCTGAAAAACTATCTGGATGTAGAGAACATATAAGGTACAAGCAGATCCAAACATTTTTCTGAGTTTAATCTATGAGCTTTTGGGTGCAGGTTCAAGGATCTGAGAAGTCATCTGCCTCTATCCTGGCAACTGCCCAAGAGAAGCAGAGGTGAGACCCACAGAGAGACACCTAATGAGAGCACAGTGTGAACCCCTGGATTCAACTATGCCTAAACTGAATCCAGGGAATGGCAATGATAAAATTAAAACTAAAAGAAAAATCCAGAAGAATAGCCAGAAGAAAGCACATTTCTGGCCCAAACAGATAAAGCCATAATACAGTATGGACAAGTTTTCTAGTCCATTAAGCTTCTGGACTAGAAAATGGGAAAGTTCCTGCCACACAGAATACAGACATCTGGTATAGTACATAATATGTGTATGTGTCTTAAGACAAATAATCCCTTGGAAAAATTAATACAGATACATCTTCTAACTATATGCTTCATTGTTATTCTCCTCTACCCTCACTTTCTGCTCCAAAAACTAAGGCTTCCTGATCCAGGCCAAGGCTGAGGGGCTGGAACTTCACACTAGACACAGTGCTTCTTAACTAGTGGAGGCAATGTCCCTTCCCTACTAGAACACACAGGATAGTGTATGAGACATTTTTGACTGTCACAGCTTGTGGAGGGGGTTTTACTGTCATCTGNAAATCTTGGCTATCCCCAACCAGGATTCCCTAGATCAGGTTTTCAGAACTACTGCAACAGGATGCCTTGAAAGCAGAGAAGCTACACCTCACTTAAACAGAGAGGTAAAAATAAAAAATAAAATACATGTGTGAACAACATTTAGGGAGTAGAGGTCCAGAAAACAATTTTAGCTTAATTTTCTCTTCATAAGAGTAAATAAAAGATCTCTGCTTTGCAGGGGAATCACTCCTTGTAATTCGGTTTTCTGGCTGGTGGATAGGGACTGGGTGACCCAGGCTGGTTCATCCCCCTGAAAAACTATCTGGATGTAGAGAACATATAAGGTACAAGCAGATCCAAACACTTTTCTGAGTTTAATCTATGAGCTTTTGGGTGCAGGTTCAAGGATCTGAGAAGTCATCTGCCTCTATCCTGGCAACTGCCCAAGAGAAGCAGAGGTGAGACCCACAGAGAGACACCTAATGAGAGCACAGTGTGAACCCCTGGATTCAACTATGCCTAAACTGAATCCAGGGAATGGCAATGATAAAATTAAAACTAAAAGAAAAATCCAGAAGAACAGCCAGAAGAAAGCACATTTCTGGCCCAAACAGATAAAGCCATAATACAGTATGGACAAGTTTTCTAGTCCATTAAGCTTCTGGACTAGAAAATGGGAAAGTTCCTGCCACACAGAATACAGACATCTGGTATAGTACATAATATGTGTATGTGTCTTAAGACAAATAATCCCTTGGAAAAATTAATACAGATACATCTTCTAACTATATGCTTCATTGTTATTCTCCTCTACCCTCACTTTCTGCTCCAAAAACTAAGGCTTCCTGATCCAGGCCAAGGCTGAGGGGCTGGAACTTCACACTAGACACAGTGCTTCTTAACTAGTGGAGGCAATGTCCCTTCCCTACTAGAACACACAGGATAGTGTATGAGACATTTTTGACTGTCACAGCTTGTGGAGGGGGTTTTACTGTCATCTGGTGGGTAGAACCCGGGGATGTAGCTAAATATCCTACACTGAACAGGACAGATCCCCAGAGCAAAATGTCAGTACTACTAAAGTTGAGAAGCTCATCTCAAGGAAATAACCTTGGCATGAGAATCATTTTCTGTTTTCCTAGGCTAGTACTCTCTGAATTGCCAATGCACTATCTAGACTTCTAAACACATCCAGGCAATATTACAAAGCCCAGTATGAAGCTTTACTATTTCCCAAAGTTGTATTCATACCATATTGTTCACAGACTAAAGTATTTTAATTTGAGTCAATGCACTAATGAAAATATACACAGATACATGAGTGTACAGGCACTTGCTTATTCAAATCAGGGTTTCAAGGCCATAGTTGCTTTGATCACAGTGTTCTGGGTAGGGTGGCGGGGGGTAGAAACTGAAATAAATAATCCAAGAAACTTAATTTAATGGATGGGCTATCTGTTGAGCTTCAAAACATGACAACAAAAATAATGGGTGATCATTTCTACTGAGGAGATCTGATAAATGGAGGAAAAAGAGACATTTAAAAGTCTATACATATAGAATTCATGCAACTTGCAGCAGAGTGACACTTCATGGGAACAATCTAAGGTTTTATTTACCAGCTTCCATGAACTTCCAGGAGACCATGGCAGGCAAAGATGTTCTCACAAATCCCACAGTTCCCATTCATTTCAAAATCCTCTCCCTGTCTTTCTCTCCCCTTGTCATTTACAGTCTGTGCTCCAAAGACAGACTAATGGGGCTTGATTTTGTTACCCTAGCCAGCATTCCTACAGGATACTTCATCCTGCAATCATCATAGTGCCAGCAGTGCGTGTCTATGAAATTAAAATGGAAGAGATTGATTCTTCAGGTATGCGCTTGCTGCTTTTGACAGTCATTCCAGATCAGTTCCTGAGGCAAGGCAGCTCGTGCACAAAAAATACCTTTGCTTATCAAGCTGAGGCTCTGTGCCGGTGAGATGGCAATTTGGGGCCCATATGACAGCAGCCAGAGATGAGCTACGGAGCTCAGGAGAGTGAATTCTGGTAATCCTCCAGAATTCCATTAATCTGAAATACACTAATCTGAAGCTTCAAATTCTTCTCCATTTTAAAGCTCAGGTCCACTTACAACATTACATAAACACAGGTGGTTCACTCAATAAAACTAAAAGACACTGCCGAGAGCATGTTTCAGGCATTTAGATGTTCAGTACATCAGGATCTAAATTTGGGTTTTTTAAACCTTTAAACATATTTTGTTGTGGCAAAATAAATTTAAAGTAAAACTTGCTATGCTTAACTACTTTTAAACGTACAAATCAGTGCATTAAGTAGATTTACCATGTTGTGCAACCAACTCCATTATCCATCTTCTGATCTTCCTCATCATCTCTAACAGAAACTTATGTTCATTCAACAATCATTCTCTAGCCCCTGGTAAACTCTGCTTTCTGTTTCTATAAATTTGACAATTTCAGTTGCCTCAGAGAAGTGGCACTTTTATCACTGTTTAGCCTTGTGTGTGTACTGAATTTCACTAGCATGTTTTCAAGGTTCATTCATGTTATAGCATGTATCAGATGTACACGCCTTTTACAACTTAATAATATGTTATATGTATAGGTATCATTTTGTTTAGCTAGTCTCAATAATGCTGCTATCACCAAGGGTACAAAAGTACAGATGTGTATAAGAGACAGCTGTTTTCCTAGGCTAGTACTCTCTGAATTGCCAATGCACTATCTAGACTTCTAAACACATCCAGGCAATATTACAAAGCCCAGTATGAAGCTTTACTATTTCCCAAAGTTGTATTCATACCATATTGTTCACAGACTAAAGTATTTTAATTTGAGTCAATGCACTAATGAAAATATACACAGATACATGAGTGTACAGGCACTTGCTTATTCAAATCAGGGTNAGCTGCAAAGTTGTTATGAAATAAGGTAATCTAATGTTCATTTTTGTCACATGATCCTACATGACTCCTTGTTCCATAGGGAGAGAAAATATTTCACAAATAAGAACATTGCCAGCTGGGACTTTGAAGTTATTTCTCAAAGCATATACAATAAATAAGTTCATGTGTTGCTAATATTCTTTCTTCTCTCTGTGGTCACCCAAAAATACCTGGTCCTTATCAACAGGTCATGAGTAAATAATACTGCTTCAAAGCAGCTCACTATGTCTTTGTTTAAGTTAAAATGGTCAAATTATGTGACTTTATTTCATAAGCCACTTCTCCCTCTTATAAAACAGAGAGTCAAGTGACAGAGCAAAGTAAGATGTAATATTCTGAAGTCTGTGACCACACATGCCCTTCTTAACTTTGTCCTGTATTAATTATGTAGTTCCATGAATAGGAAACTCAAATATTAGGCTGTACAGAAACATGACCTCAGAGGAAATCTAGCTGTGGAAAGGAAAAAACTAGAAGGAAAATGATCTTAAAGTTGATACAAATAAAATTAGTAACAAAATAATTGTACCAAAGACACAGATTGCTAAATGTTATAATAACTGCATATCAAAAAGTGAACATTTGTAAACCATATTTTAGGAGTGAAGCTCTTCTCATTTAAACAACAGCAGAACTCTACATTTTAAAGATGTTTACTAAGTCTTGGTCACTCTGGAATTATTAGTTTACTGAACTCTCATGGCAGTTCTGTGGGAACAAATTATTAGCATTTTCATTTAAAGCTAAGGAAACTAAGAGTTCAAGTAACTCTCATGGGGGCGCGTGGCTAATAAATGGTACAGGCAAACTTTGAACCAGTATCTAGGTGACTCCTGAGAGGAAGCTTTTTATGACTGTNCCAACAAAGGTCTGTCTAGTCAAGGCTATGGTTTTTCCAGTGGTCATGTATGGATGTGAGAGTTGGACTGTGAAGAAGGCTGAGCACCGAAGAATTGATGCTTCTGAACTGTGGTGTTAGACAAGACTCTTGAGAGTCCCTTGGACTGCAGGGACATCCAACCAGTCCATTCTGAAGGAGATCGGCCCTGGGTGTTTTTTGAAAGGAATGATGCTGAAGCTGAAACTCCAGTACTTTGGCCAGCTCATGCGAAGAGTTGACTCATTGGAAAAGGCTCTGATGCTGGGAGGGATTGAGGGCAGGAGGAGAAGGGGACGACAGAGGATGAGATGCCTGGATGGCATCACGGACTCGATGGACGTGAGTCTGAGTGAACTCCGAGAGTTGGTGATGGACAAGAAGGCCTGGCGTGCTGCGATTCATGGGGTCGCAAAGCATCAGACACGACTGAGCGACTGAACTGAACTGAAGGATAAATATCTGGATTGGAAAAGTAGCTACTGATTGTTCTGGGTATTTCCGTTATCATTTTCATGAATCTTTTAGTTGCCAGCTTCTTCTAAAAAATACACAACAGTAAACATATCTGCCCCTTACATACCTTAATGAGGTCAAGCTGAAAGAGACAGCAACTGCTTCACAAACAAGCATCACTTTTAACTGAGTTCAGAAATGCACACTTGTCCTTTTATGATAATCTGTTGGGTCTAGATTCAGGAGGAAGCTCTACCCCTCACATTTATACAGAAAATATATAGTGTGTTTGAGAAATATTTGTCATGTGGTCTACATAACCACGCTAAATAAATAGGGAGGACGGGTATTATGACACCTATTTTAGAGATGAATGACTTGGAGGTCTGAGAGCTTAAATGCAGTGACTAATAGCAGAGGAAGTTAGGAAAGGGATGATGTGCTTGTTTGTGGGGAGTGAGATGAAGGCATGAGGAGGAAAGAAGTCCTGAAAGAGAAGTTTGAGGAAGATATATATTGGCTCAACCTCAATGTAATTTGCATATTTTTCTTTTCCTTTTTTGAGTTACCTATTTTAAAAGTTTGCAATGATATACCTTTAAAACACAGCTATGGATTCTCAGGGCTTTCCAGGTGGCACTAGTGGTAAAGAACTGCCTGCCAATGCTGGAGACAGAAGAAATGTGGTTCAATCCCTGGCTTGGGAAGATCCCCAGGAGAAGTAAACAGCAACCCACTGCAGTATTCTTGCCTGGAGAATCCTATGGACAGAAAAGCCTGGTGGGCTATCGTCTGGGGTTGCAAAGAGTCAGACACAACTGAAGCGACTTAGCATGCACCCACCTTTTACATGGAGAACCATGAGTATTATATCACATAGACTTAAGGATCTATCAGAATGGATTTCCTCCTGACTTTCTGAGATGTGGAATTTCCCATGAATCTTTATAACAAACCAGCTGATAACTAAGAGGTTCATATCATCCAGAATAGCTAGGTTAGAGCATAATATGATCAAAATAAATGTCTTAAAGCAATTCATTTTTGGTCACATGACTGTTGACAATGCTTGTTCACAACAATTCTTCAGGGGGATGAAAAGCAGTATCAATAAACATTTCTAAATTTTCCACAACAGCAAGAAGGAAAACAAACTAGGGACTAGTTTTTAAATCTTTCATTCAATTGTGGTTCATATCTTTTGTATTCATATTCCATTGGTCACAGCAACTCATTTGGCCTCAGTTTGGGGAGAAGTATAATCTTACCATTTGCCCAGAAAGAGACTGAGAACAAGAATACTGCATACAATTAATTCTTCAGCTTAAAATTTTCTCCCTCATTTCATGAAAATCCTCACAGTTTTTATATACCTAAATCAATAAATATTTATTAAGTGCTTACATTTTAAGAGAAATACACCCCTGATCAAGAGTCCTCTAAATTTCGCACCACTGAAAAATATCTAAGGATTACCTGAGAAGTTCTGTTATCTTAAATGAAGAGAAAGTTTTTAAGAAAGAAATGCAATTGCTTGGAACACATTTTTCTACTCAATACTTTCCATATGAGCAATTTTTCCAGTAATTCTCTAATCACACAGCTTTCCAAAGTCTTATAAATGTGCACCAGCCTTTCTCTGACATAACACGCTGTACAGATGGCAAATGAAATGCACGCTCCTCACTCCTGTGAGCATGCCAGACCACTGAAGAAAACCTATTGAAATGCTATTCCTGCTGAAAGTCCAGGAAGAGCATCACTCATTTGTTTTCACAGGTGCATGGCTGCACTTTCTGTCAAGTCTGATTCGCATTACACTTGATACACTACCTTTACCACAGATGATAAAAAGTAGATTAGCAAAGAGTCATTAAAAGCATCAATAGAAAGAAAACCCAAGTGTTTTGTGTCAGTAACCAGGCTCTTTCTGCTTCTTGTCAAATATGTTTGTTTGATATATTTCTTCAATGGTTCCAAAAAAATAATGAAGCAAATTATCAATATAAAATTACAATTCAAAATAGTATTCTCAGGTTGAAAGAAAGACAGAAGCAAGAGTATTTCAAATAAAGGGGAAAAAAATCAATCACCAACTCCATCTACAGTTCTTTGCTTTCTGAAGAGACTATGACTCATTCCTGTTGCCATTGCTAGGCGGGACAGCTTGAATCAGGAATGGAGAAACAGTCTTCAATTAAAAATTCATTGAAATTTGTCAGCTCCAATAAGACATTAATGCCATTTCAAGGGGGAATAGTAGGTGTGTTTTTGATTCAGTCTCCTTGTTTCTGATATTTTCATTCTACACTACATTCCTTAGCTGTTATTTTTCATTTGCTAACAAGGGAGAAAAGAAGTGTGAAATACAGGAGGATAAAGTCAAGGGAGATTTTTTGTTTATAAATCAAACATGAAAATTTCAAAACACATCCACTGCTTTGAAAGACAGGTTGAATAGCTATCATTTGAGAGTTAACCAGATTTGTGCACTTGCAGTAAAAATGTTTTATAGTATTTCAATGGCAATCCTTTTATTTCTATAGGATAATAGAAAACAAGTGGGAGCAGAGACAGCAAGTTCTAGACGGTGCCAGGTTAAAAGGCTTTTCTAGCCACAGGTATTTGTAGTTAAAATATCAAGGGATACCTAAAGACAGACACATAGATGCTTAATATGCAATTGGGGTATGAAAGAAACCATTTTTAAAGGGAACAAGTAGTAGTATGCATATTAGTCGAAACATTATCTACAACTGTTGACATAAAACTAAAAATAAGGATGTTGTATGATGATGCAGAATATACTGGGGTGAAAAAGCAGGAATGCTAACTCTTGTGCTATGAATGTCTCCAGCAGCTTCATAAGTCACAGAAGACATTACTTTTATGAATAGTGAATGACAGATGTTCTGCACTGTTCTCACTAGTACATGCTGCACTGATGGCAAAAAATGTCTTATGTAGACTTTCTTCATGTAGAAGTGCCATAGTTTCATAGTGTCATTCACGGTCAAGTAACATTAGCTTGTAAAAATGGGATTCTTAAAATCATCAAGGCTAAACTTTTCATTTTATGTAAGAGAAAATTCAAGTCTTTAAGAGCAAAAAACTTGAAAAACACCTGGAAAGTTAGTTGAAGACAGACTAAAGCCAAGTCAATTGACTGTTGTTCCAACACTCACACTTGACCCTTTTATCACAAAGTCTCCATCAAGAGAACATGTATTTCCTATTCATGCATTTGCTTCCCAAACATGTAGAAACTCTTGGAGTGTATGATAAATTTTTCACATATTCCATCTGGCAAATGGAATAAGTGAGGATAAAAAGAGTTAAGAAAAGAACATACATAGCACAGTATAAAGTGTTTAATATAAGTTAGTTTTTACTATTATTGTTTCATACCATTTTACATGTAGGCAGGATTTACTTAAACATGTGTAGGCAAAATATGAAAATAATCATGCCAGACTTGAGCTAGTCCTGAGACCTTCCAGATACGGAAAATACAGGTGGCAAATGGTTTCTCTTTCCCTCTACTTGTCCAGTAGATATAGTTTGGTTGGTTCACAACAATGACTTTAATATCTAGTTTCCAAAACTTTAAAGTTGAGTAAAATTTTTTTAAAAATCACAATGCCAATTTCTTCTGATAGAAATAAATACCTGCTCCCACAAGAACACCATCCTGTAGTGGCACCGACTATCTAAACCAAGTAGGGTATTCTGTTAAGATCCTGCCAGGAGAAGGCTTGGACTGAAGGGCTGACAACTGGAAATGGAGAAATAAGTAATCACACACACACACACACACACACACACACACACACACAGAGAGAGATGTGATACACAGAGAACAAATAATAAAAAGGGAGATATAAATGCTACCTTATCCATAATACCATTAAACGTAAAGAGATGAAAAGGGAGAGATTTACAGGACAGATTGAAAAGAAAACCCATGTTCCAACTTCATGCTATGCACAAAGGAAACAATATGGATTCAAATGCACAATAGGTTGAAAGTGAAGGATGGACAAAACAGTATTCAAACATGAGCTTGACTGCCATTACTAATGACAGGTTGTACTACTTCAAGCCAAAAACATTACCGGCAGTAAAGTGGAACATTTTATAATGAAAACATGGCCAGTCTACTAGGAAAATATAATAATTAATAAACATATATGCACTTAAAAAGAGACCCAAAGTACATAAGGGAAAGAGAGATGAATGTATAACAATTCAACAATAATAATAGAAGAAATATTAAAATCAATAACCTAACCTTCCACCCGAAGACACTGGGAGCAGAAGAGAAAAAGAAACATGAAAGCTAGCAGAATGGAAGAAATAATGAGAACTGGAGAGAAAAGAGAGAAGAGAAAAACAACAGAGAAAAATCAATGAAACTAAAAGTTGGTTCTTCAATAATAAAATTGAGAGAGCTTCAGCTAGATTAAGAAAAGCTGGAGAAGATTAAAAATCTAGTGCAATCAATAAAAAAATGGAGAAGATTCAAATTCCTAAAACTAAGAATAAAAGAGGGGTGACTACAACTTAAGTCCCATATATTGTTAAGTGACTCTAAGGGAATGCTACTAACCTTTGTAAGCCAACAAATTAGGTAACCTAATAAAATGTACAAATTACCATAAAAGCATAAAGCTACTAAAACTACATCAAGAAAAACAGAAAAAATCTGAATATAACCATGAAAGCAATTGAATTAGTAATAAATTCCCACATAGAAGTCCATGAACAGAAGGGTACACTAGTGAATGCTACCAAATGTTTAATGTAATTCTGTAAAAGAAATCAAAAAGGAGGAAGTGCTTCCAACTTATTCTGTCAGACCAGTATTACCCTGATTCCAAAACTGGTCAAGGATATCTCAAGAAAATTACAGATTAATATCCTTTATGACAACTGACTTAAAAACACTTCAACAAAATAGTTACAAACCAAATCCAGAAAGATTTAAAAAGAGCCTATGACCTGGGGTTTATTTAAGGAATACAAGGTTTGTGCAGTATAAAAAGGAATCAGTTTAATATTTCATATTAGTGTATTAAGGGACAAAAGCCACATGATTATTTTATAGACGTACAAAACATATTTGACACAATGCAACACCTTTCCTTATAAAAACACTTCAGAAACAAGGAAAAGAAAGGAATTTATTCAACCTGTTAAAAGTCATCTATAAAAATTGCACAAGAAATGTCATACTTATTAGTGAAGGGGTGAAAGCCTTCCTTATAAGGTCATAAACAAGACAATGATGTCTGCTCTTGCTACTTCTATTCAACACTGTATTGGAGATTCTAGACAGGACAATTAGGCAAGAAAATGAAACAGAATTCTTCCAAACTGGAAAGGAAGTAGTAAAATTATTTCAATTTGCAAATGATATGTTCTATACAGAAAATCCGGTGAAATTCATTAAAAAATCTATAAGATCTAACAAAATATTCAAGGTAAATAAAAATGTGTCCACACAAAAACTGTATACAAACGATCATAGGAGCATTTTTTATAAAGGTAAAATATTCAAACAATTTCCATGTCCATCAGATGATGAATAAATAAACAAACTGTTGTATATCAGTATTGATATTATATATCAATAATACTGTAATGCAGTATTATTCATCCATTAAAAGGAAAGAAGCACAGATCTTGCTATAACATACATGAAAATGAAGCACTGTGATAAGTGAAAAATGGGACTCAAAAGTCTACGTATTTTATACTACGTATGTATAATGTCTAGAATAAGCAATTCACAGAAGCAGAGTACTGATTAGTGATTTCCAGAGGCTGAGAGGCCAACATGGATTGGGTACTAAATGACTGCAAATTTCTTTCAATTTTGAAAATATTTTAGAATTGAATGATGGTAATGATTGCAAAACTCAGAATTCTTTAAAAAAAAAAATACTGAGTTGCAAAACATTTAGTATTCTTAAAAACTGGGGATTTGCAGCATTATCTGATATTTTATTTGTTTGGTCAGATAACACAATATGATAAAGCCAAATTTTATTTTCAATATTTTTGTAATTATCAAGGCCAATAATGTTTCATCTAAATTATATTGTGAATTCAACCAAGAAGATGCGAAGCATCTTGCTCCTAAGTGACATAATGTCCCTTCCTTCCCCTACATCCATCTTTAATCATAATCGGTATCAAGGAACATGTAAAAATCAAAAAGCTACTAACAGAACCTGGCTCTAAATATGTTTCACTGCACCTGAACAATGTTGATTAATAATCAAATTAATATCTTCTAACGAGGTATTTATAATATGCAACTATTTTTTCTTTAAATATACTAATTCACTTCAGCAACAGGTAAAATTGAGCATCATAACTAAGCTACATAATGATCACATAAGCCATAAACTAATGAATCTAATTTGGTGTGAATAATGAAATGAACAGGCCTATAAATCTAAACTAGTAAAGAACATATTTTATAAGATATATTTTCTACTTTACATCGTAGCTCCCAATATCTCATTAGAGATAAATGAACAGAGTATATCACCAAATGATCCATTGCTGATACTATTATCTTAAACATCTCATCAAAAGATAAATGGATTTAATATCATTGGGCATGTCACCTATTAATATGTAATCTAGATTTACAGAAAATTTGAATAACACTCAGCTAAACGTGCCATCATCTAATTTATTTTTGAAGAGGAAAAGTCCAAAGGCAATACTTAATTTTAAACAAGTATCCAACCTAGTCTGAAAATTCTAGAAGTGTGACTCTTGAGCTAAGGATTCTTAGCTCTGAAGGGAGTTGAGAGAGCACACAGAAGTTCCTGTGCTCCTTCCTTTCCACACTCACTTGCTGCATTCACTTCTCTGAGGATTCTTGTTGGTCACAATCTGGGCTTCCCTGGTGGGTCAGTGGTAAAGAATCCACCTGCAAGGCAGAAATCGCAGGAAATGTAGGTTTGATTCCTGAGTCAGGAAGTTGCCTTGAAGAAGCACATGGCAACACGCTCCAGTATTCTTGCCTGGAGAATCCCACAGACGGAAGAAGAGCCTGGTGGGCTACAGTTCATAAGGTCACAAAGAGTCGGACACAACTGAAGTGAATGGGCATGGACTGTAGCCTGCCTGGCTCCTCTGTCCATGAGATTTCCCAGGCAAGAATACTGGCATGGGTTGTCATTTTCTTCTCCGGGGTTCTTCGTGACCCAGGGATGGAACCCATGTCTCCTCCATTGCAGGCAGATTCTTTACCCCTAAGCCAAGTGGAAAGCCCCTAAACTAAATCAGAGATACCTTTCACACTCTAAAACTTAAAGCTCAGAGCTGTCCTCCATGGTGGTGCTGAAAATGTGTGCTGAGCTGTCTAAACATTAGATATTAAAAACCTGTGGTTTTAAAGAGTCAGTCCTTAAGTAATAGACTGGAAGCAGAGATTCGTGGTTGAAATAGCATGGATTAACATCTATCAAATAATAAATGAGGAAATAAAATGTATATACATACAAGGAACTATTTTTTCAAGAAATAATGAAGTATTGATATATGCTACAATGTAAGTGAACCTTGAAAATATTATGCTACATGAAAGAAGGGAATCATGAAATTCCACATATTATCTGATGACTCCACTTCTGTGAAATGTCTAGAATAGTAAAATCTATAGCGACATAAATTAGATTAGTGGTTGCCTAGAACAGTGGAGACAACAAATTAGAGGAAAAGAGCAGTGATTACTAATGAGTACTAGGGTTTTTCTTTTTCTTTTTTTGGGAGGGGGATGAGGAAACATTATTTCAATATTTATTTGTTTGGCTGTGCCAGGTCTTGGCTGTGGTACACAGGATTTTCATTCTCCTTTAGTTGAGTCATATGGGATCTAGTTCCCTGACCAAGTATTGAACTTGGGCCCCCAGCGTTGGAAGTGTGAAGTCTTAGCCTCTGGACCACTAGGGAAGTCCTGGGACAAGAAAGAATCCTAAAACTGATTGTGGTAACAAATTAATATAATTATTATTCATTGTAAATGTACTAAATACCATTAAACTTCACAGTTTAAATAGGTAAGATGTATGGTATGTAACATATCTCAATAAAGCTGTTTTGTTTTTTTTTAACAAGATCATGAGTTTATAATATGACTCTACTACTCAAGAGCTCTGGGATCATAAGAAAGTAACATAACTTTTCTCAGCTTCAGTATATTATCTGAAAGTAGAGATGGGAACAGTATCTATACTTTATAGTTTTGAAGACTGAACAATTTCTGTATATGTAAAGCATTTAGGATAATGTCTCATACAGTAAATATCACCTGTTACTACAGCTAACAAAAGCATCTTCTTCTAAGGTGTCTCCTGAAATATGATGGCTGCCATCTGTGTATAACAGATGTGTCAACAAAAGGGCACTTCAGTGTTCAAAATTCCATTCACATGCTTATTCTTAAATATTAATGGAATATATACTGTCTGTTTGGCATAGTTAGATGTAAATAAAACTCTGGATGGAATAATAAGCTCATAGATAAGACCTCCCAATATTTCATTAGATGCCCCTTCTTACAGAACAAAGTAACTAATACCTCCTTAGCCTCTACAGTGGCAAGAAACAGTGTTCTTTGTCTTTCACACACTTCTCGTGATAAAAATGGGTGCAGTCAGACAAAGTCTGGATGGAAGTAAGTCAACTATGATCTGGCTCTCAGATTTCTGGGCAGGAGAATCAATCTTAGAAAGCAGGACTGCATTTCAAAAATAATAGCTGTAATGACTTAAACTAGGGTACACCAATTAACTCAAACTAAGATTTCCCTATAACATATTTTATTAATTTATTTTTAAGTTGTATAATCAAATTACCTGAAGTTTTATGAAGTAAACAGTATGTTTATCCCAAAAGAATTCCTTTACAAAGAAAAACAAATAGTAATGAGCTAAACTTCAATTTAGACAGAATAAAATATATATTCACTAGCATAATTCGGAGAAGGCAATGGCAGCCCACTCCAGGACTCTTGCCTGGAAAATCCCATGAGCAACTTCACTTTCACTTTCTACTTTCATGCATTGGAGAAGGAAATGGCAACCCATTCCAGTGTTCTTGCCTGGAGAATCCCAGGGACGGAGGAGCCTGGTGGGCTGCCATCTATGGGGTCGCACAGAGTCGGACACGACTGAAGCAACTTAGCAACAGCAGCAGCAGCAGCATAATTAACAAGTGCTCCATATACCTCTGATCATTTTCAAATTACAGTTTAATGTTATCAGTGATTTTTGTCTAGTAGATTGCTTATCTGTAGAAACTAGTAACAAAGTTTTCAATTTAGCTATTTTCACATGTCTTAGAGATTTTTTTTTTTTTTTAAAGACAGGTCAACCCAGCTTTAATCACAAGTATGACAGCTTAAGGGACAGTTTCAATACCAGTACTTATAGAAGCCAAAAGTGGATTCCAGTCTGAGGTCTGACATGAATGCTCTATTAGAAAATCGCATCTGATTCAGCCAAACTCAAGCTTCACACTGTGTTCAAACAACTCTATATTATTTGCTAAATGAGTTGCCTCCTTTTGCTGTGATTATGATTTCTGCTCAAGGTTCATAATCAAATTTCTTACAAATCAAAAGGAATAAAACATAAGGTAAAACTGTTGAAAACCAGCTATCAACAAAAAGGTCAAGGCCTCCAACATGAAAAAGGAAAATAAAAGAAACCTTATTCTCTGGGCTAGAATCAGATTTGTTCTTGATATAGAGCAGAATCATTTATAACTACAAAAAATATTTTAACTAGTATTAAAGCATATTACAAGCTCTCTTAATTCAATTTTCTCTGGCATTTATTGTGTTTCATAAAATATCTAAATGTCACCCAGATTTATAAAAATGTATTTATAACTTAATAAATGCCTAAAATAGATTGTTCATAATCAAATACAATGCAGGACATAATAACCTAAATTGATACAAATATTTGTTTTCCTCCCCATCATAAAAGTAATTAGTGTTTGAAGACAAAGTTTTTCTTTTCATTCTATAGTAATGGATACTAAAAATGTATAGCTGTATGCACTTGATATTTCAACATTACTACTGTACAGTTAGCATTCAGTGTCAGAACATTTGGTGGATTTACGTATTTCAATTTGCAATGAATCAATGAATGGTCAAGGACATATCAAGGATGGCTTAGCCCAAATCCGGATTTGAGGAATAATACCAATAATATTTTGAAAATGATTATCCACTATGTTGTTACTTCCTGCAGGTGAATCCAGCTCTTATTTGAAAGCCACTAAACAGGCAAGACTCCATGGTATTTTCAGGTTTCTCTGATAAAATGTTTTATAAAAAAAAAAAAAAAAGAAAGAAAAAGAGGGTTTATTGACTATCCTCTGATTCGCTCTAGGGTAAATGAAAACAGTAAACAGTAATAAATGAGAATATTAGTCCCACCATTTGGGCTCAAAATAAATATTCACTTGTTGCTGCAATTTTTAAGGCCCCTGACTTTAAGGAAGAAATTGTTTCTTAAGATAAAAACTGCAATACTTCCCAAACAATTCTACTATTGTGAGAACCTTACGCAAGCCAATCTGTCCTGCAGTTTCAGGTAGTGATCTCGTTACTGACGCCACAGTCTTGCACTTTCCAGAATGTCACAGAGTTGAAATAATACAGTCTGTAGACTTCTAAGAATGGCTTCTTTCACACAGTAATATAAATTTAAGCTCTCTTGTCTCTTTCACGGCTTGATGGCTCATTTCTTTTTAGTAGTGAATAATAATATTCCATTGTTGGGACATATCACAATTACCTATTGATCTATTAAAGGACATCTTGGTTGCTTCCAAGTTTTGAAATTATGAATAAAGTTGCTATAAACATTTGTGTTCAGGTTTCTGTATGAATTTAAGTCATCTGGGTAATTACATGATTTCTAGGTTACTTGCTTTTGAAAACTGAATATAAAAGAATTTGAAATTAATTTTCCATTGAGTTTTACAAGAAAAAGGGTCAGATAGAAGTATAGAGAGACAGAGGGACAAGTTAAAGAAGATAAGGGGAGAGGGAAAGAGAACAAATTTTAAAATTCCCATTTGTTTCAAGGGCATTTTGAAACATACAGAATGTAATTAAGGAACTAATTTCTCAGAATGTAAGGTTAATGAGATAATTAGTTGAGTTGAGCAATACATTAGGTACTGAATGCTTAAAAAATTAATACACTTATTCTAACCAAGTAATTATAACTAACAGGGACAAAAGCCAGGTTTGAAAATAAGCTGTTAAGCCCCCCAAAAAAGGTTGAGACTAGATTTTAATTCAACAGAATGAAGACAGCCCTATCAGAGCAACTTAAAAGTATGTATTTATAACTATTTTTAAACATACAATGGAATATATATTTTTAAATAATTTATTACTAAACAAATTCACTTCTAAGAATTGGTTCAGTTCAGTACAGTCACTCAGTTGTGTCCCAATCTTTGCGACCCCATGGACTGCAGCACACCAGGCTTCCCTGTCCATCACTAGTTCCCAGAGCTTACTCAAACACGTGTCCATGGAGTCGGTGATGCCATTCAACCATCTCACTCTCTGTTATCCCCTTCTCCTCCTGCCTTCAATCTTTCCCAGCATCAAGGTCTTTTTCAATGAGTCAGGTCTTTGCATCAGGTGGCCGAAGTATTGGCATTTCAGCTTCAGCATCAGTGCTTCCAATGAATATTCAGGACTGATTTCCTTTATGATTGATTAGTTTGATCTCCCTGCAGTCCAAGGGACTCTCAAGAGTATTCTCCAACACCATAGTTCAAAAGCATCAATTCTTCAGTGTTCAGTTTTCTTGAGAGGCCAACTCTCACATCCACACATGACTCCTGGAAAAACCCTAGCTTTGACTATATGGACCTTTGTTGGCAAAGTAATGTCTCTGCTTTTTAATAAGCTATCTAGGTTGGTCATACCTTTTCTTCCAAGGAGCAAGTGTCTTAATTTCATGACTGCAGTCACTATCTGCAGTGATTTTAGAGCCCAAGAGAATAAAGTCTATTACTGTTTCCATTGTTACCCCTTCTATTTGCCATGAAGTGATGAGACCAGATGCCAAGATCTTAGTTTTCTGAATGATGAGTTTTAAGCCAACTTTTTCACTTTCCTCTTTCACTTTCATCAAGAGGCTCTTTAGTTTTTCGCTTCCTGCCATAAGGGTAGTGTCATCTGCATATCTGAGGTTATTGATATTTCTCCCAGCGATCTTGATTCCAATTTGGGCTTCATCCAGCCCAGCATTTCACATGATGTATTCTGCATATAAGTTAAATAAGCAGGGTGACAATATACAGCCTTGACTTACTCCTTTCCCGATCTGGAACCAGTCTATATTCAATGTCCAGTTCCAACTGTTGCTTCTTGATCTGCATACAGATTTCTCAGGAGGCAGGTCAGGTGGTTTGGTATTCCCATCTCTTGAAAAATTGGTTCAAGTTTTGGTTAGATGATTTCATTTATCCACTTAATTGCTCCTCCATTCAAACTCTACTTAGTGTTCACTTTGTACCAAACACTGTTCTTTCTTTTTAAATATAAATTAATTTATTTTAATTGGAGGTTAATTACTTTACAATATTGTATTGGTTTTGCCATACATCAAGATGAATCCGCCACAGGTATACATGTGTTCCCCATCCTGAACCCCTCTCGCACCTCCCTCCAGGTTCGATGCATGATACAGGATGCTTGGGGCTGGTGCACTGGGATGGCCAAGCACTGTTCTTACTGCTAAGTACACATCCCTCAATGCAACACTCAGAAATCTCTGGCCTCGTGAAGCTTACATGCATGTGTAGATAGGCTGGAATAAAAGTAGCAAACATGAGAAGTGTACAACATTTTATAAATCCATATGCCCTGGGGATTACAAGGGTAGAGTTCAATCAGACAGAGGTGCAAGTGAGTTGCAATTTTATATGTGGATCAGGGCAGGAAGCACTAAGAAGGCAGCAACTGATTAGTATTTTGTTGTTCTTTACTGCATTCCTTTTAAAACTGTCAACATAAACTCTGAACAGAATCTTCAAAATATTCTGCAGTTTTCAAAGTAATTGTTAAAGTATCAAAATATTTAAGATCATTTGGCAATACTGTACAATATGATTTATACAAATTATTTGATTTCCCTTTGATGGGAATTTTAAAATAAAAATGAAACAGGTCTGTCATATCTTTTTAGATGTAAATTATAGAGCATCCTATGTATTCTAATAGCTACAAATATGCTATTTGATACCTCACATTAAATCTGGAAAAAAATCTCACTAATGAACACATTGAAAGACATTACAGCTGACATTTAAAGCACAGTTAAGCTGAATTTATATTGTAGTTTAAATCCACATTTTGTCAATAGGATACTTAGGTGGCAAGAATTACATAAAAGCTCTCTGAAACCCCCTGTACATTCAAAATGAAAGTAATGACTATAATCAAAGGCATGAGTTAAAAAAAAAATCTCACCGTTGCCCTAATCAAATTACTCAGCTCCAATCTGTTTAGGAAAAAGGAAAAAAAAAAAAAAAAAGATGAGTGACATAATTTACAAGGAACTCAACAGATATTTTACAATAGTTAAGCAAAGATCTTCCCAATCCAGGGTTCGAACGCAGGTTTCTGCATTGCAGATGGATTCTTTATGGGCTGAGCCACCATGGAAGCCCAAGAATCCTGCAGCCTATCTCTTCTCCAGTTCTTCCTGACCCAGGAATTGAACCAGGCTTTCCCACACTGCAGGCAGATTCTTTACCAGCTGAGCTACCAGGGAAGCCCAAAAATCTTCCAAGAAAATCTAAAAGTTTAGCTCCTCCTAGTTTTCTAATTCATTGGAATTATAGCGTTTTAGGTCAAGAGGTGATAGATAGCATGTACTAAATAAACGTGCTTCTGTAATACGCTATCAGCTGTAGGATCTGTGGACCACTTCCTTTTCTCCTAACCTGTGTTCTATAAAATCTCAAAGCTAGTGTTGCTACCTCTATATGACTAAACTCTGCCACGGTAAATTGTCAACATTAATACCTAAGCTCCCTGAGACAAATCATTCCCAGGCAGAACCATGTGAGCTTGGTCTCCTCCTTTTAGTCTTCAGACATTTATTACTTCTAAATGATAATTAATCAGAGTGGTATCAGCATGTTTTCCAACAAACTTCAATCCTCTTTAGTAACTTCCACAGAAAGAATTAGAGACAGTCTGTTCTTGACAAGCATTTGAGTAATACTTTCAGTAAGAAAAACTTTTGAAGCTATGGTAGACTGAAAAAGACAGAATTCTTCTACCTTCTGTTTGCCGTATATTAATAACTTTCCAGCTCCTCACATCACCACTCACAACAGAGGACATTTAGCTCCCTAGGACTGGCTTTGCCACTTGCATTGCACAGTAGGACATGGTGGGAACAACAGAGCAGTAGACACAAGGCATCCTGTATCTGGTATTTGAAGTCCTATATAGTTACCACAGGGCTTCCCTGGAGGCTCAGTAGGTAAAGAATCTGCCTGGAATGCAGGAGACCTGGGTTTAATCCCTGGGTAGGGAAGATCTGCTGGAGAAGGAATAGCAACCCACTCTAGTAGTTTTGCCTGGAGAATTCCATAGACAAAGGAGCCTGGAGGGTTACAGCCCATGGGGTCACAAAGAGTTGAACACAACTAAGCTACTAACACTTTCACATTCACTTTTTTACTATTTACCACTTGAAGAAGCTACAGTAACAGGCTGGATAATGAGAGATTGTCTTAGGTTCCACCACTAACTATAAGTCAGCCTCCAGAAACAGAGCCAGGTGACTCGCAGTGCACCCAAGACCAGAGGAAACGTCAGCTGGATTCAGCCCGGACTGCCAGTCCCCAGGATTGTAAACCACATAAAAGGTTGTTTAAAGCCACTAAGTTCTAATAGTACAGCAAGGGAAACTGGCATAAACTCAAGTCAAAGAGTACCGCCTATACATTGAATAGTTCAAGCAGATTATAGATTAAAATTATTATTTCATAAAAATGGTTGAAGTGAAAATGTTTAAATAATTTGCTAGTCCTGATTATTTAAATGAATATATTCATAACAAAATATATAACTGAATGACAACTACTACTAATAATATTAACAGCCAGCACATGGTATCATAATTACTATATGCTAAACAATCTATTCACTCACTTAATATAACAACCATCATATAAAATGTGATATTATTCCCAGATAAGGAACTTGTGGCAGAGAAAAATAATTTGTCCAAAGTCACATAGCTTGTAAGTGGTAAAGTGAAGATTTGAATTCAAATGATCAACACTATTCCATTGTGCCTCTAAACAATAATGGTAGTAACAATAACATGACACAGTATTATTTTATCTGACAATAATATCTAAAATTGATTGAGTTAGTGAGGATGTGTGAGCAAACAGAACTCCCATGCATTACTGGTGACAGTGTAAAATGCTAAAATGACTTTGGAATACATCTTGGCAGTTTCTAATGAATAAGGGCATTACTCACACTGTCCTTGGGCAATTTCACACTTAGGGAAATGGTTGACTATGTCCACAAAAGGACTTGTACCACATATTCACAATGGTCTTAGGGAAATGGTTGACTATGTCCACAAAAGGACTTGTACCACATATTCACAATGGTTTTATTTCTAGCAGTCTCAAATTGGTAACAAGCAGGATATCCATCAGTAAGAGACAGGAAGACATATGGTGGAGTATTCATACAACAGAATACTCTTGGGAATTTTAGATGAAACTATCTATACATGTAGTAGCACATATGAATTTCAAAATGTTATGTTGAGCCAAAGAAAGAAGATAAAAAACAGTATATACTATGTATTTCCATTTATGAAAAATTCTAGAACAAGTAAGAACAGTCCAAAGTATATGAGAAAGCAATTGCCTGGAGTAGAGCACAGTTTACTACTGAAAGGTTACACAGGAGAACCTTCTGGGATGACAAAGGTGTCGTGTACCTCTATTTGAGTGGCGGCAAATGGGTATCAAAAAGTTAACATATTGTATACTTTAGATATGAGCACTTTACTGAGCACAAATTAAAGCTGAAAAAACAAACAAAATAAAACTTGATCATTTTAACTGTTACCCAAGTTAAGAAATACTTATGGGGTACCCACTATGTGCTTAGCACTGTGCTCAAAGCAATCCTGAGTGANAGTGGCGGCAAATGGGTATCAAAAAGTTAACATATTGTATACTTTAGATATGAGCACTTTACTGAGCACAAATTAAAGCTGAAAAAACAAACAAAATAAAACTTGATCATTTTAACTGTTACCCAAGTTAAGAAATACTTATGGGGTACCCACTATGTGCTTAGCACTGTGCTCAAAGCAATCCTGAGTGACAGAGGAAATCTTGCTAAAATCTATGCTATTAAGAAGTCCATCCATTGTTAGAAAGAAAATTTAGGGGGAAATTCAGGAGGAAAAAAAATGCTGCCAAGAACATGGGTCAACCAAGTGCTTTAGAAGTGACAACAGAAGTACCACTTTTTATAAGCAAAACAGGGAATAACCATGCAATGTTCTGTTTTAACAGTTGGTGATGTGACAGATTAATATTTTCCTATCTTTCAAAAAAGTCATTAAAACTTTATATTTCAAAACAAAGCCACAAAAGTAAAATCACTTAAAATCCCAGAAGGATTCTAGAGACCTCCATATACTTTATCACAAAGTTATCAGTTAATCCCTTAATGATTTTATAGCATCTGATATCCTATAGTGAAATATGGGATAAGCTAACAAAAAAATTTTATCATCCATTCAACAATGATAATTAAAAATTCATATTGAGCCCTTTAAACCCCCTTTTGTTCTTCAAATATTTAAAGGAAGAGTAAATAGGCACCCATGGTAACTAGGGTGATTCTGCTAGTCTAATAGTATGGCAAAAGTTATTCATCATTTTAAAATGATGTTACAAGGTAAAGTCTTGAATAGTGAGAGGTCTCCTCCATGAGTTGAAGTTTCTCCATATGAATCACTGAACAAGAATTTATTGAATACCAAGGTTATACTTTGAATGCTGGGGAAGTAAATATGCTATTCAATACACTATCTGGCACCAGGAAAATTCTAATGTACTTAGGTATATGGGAAGGGTAAGACATGTACACAAATCAAAGCAAATGAAGAGGAAAGAATGAAAAGCATCCTATTTGCAATTATGGGGTCCAGAGACCTTAATGGCTAGGGATACAGTTACCCAAACATATAGCTATGGCATGAGTCATGGTCAAAATGCACCGAACACTCTCATCATAGACAGTTCTATTTCTTTCCCAATAAATATAGCTCAATATGAGAAGTGATTCAATTTTACAAAGCAAAACTTTCATAAAAATAGGTCACAAGTCAAAAACAATTTCTATTAGTGCCTTGAGTTTTTCATTGGAAAATCCAATCAGTTCAATAATAAGAAACTCAACAAACCTTTAGACCTGGAGTTTCTAGTCAAAGGAAAATGAATTGTTTCCTCCAATCTCATCTGTTTGAAGTCAGAAATATTTTAATGCCTATCTTCTGGACTATCATCTCAAGACACTGTACATGCACCATGATCTCACACCCTGCAATACATTTGTCTTTAACATGGCTCTCAAGACCAGGTGTAGCCTGGCTCAGCTCTTTGTCTTCAGTCACATCTTGCAATTCTGATTCAACAACTGATTTCAGTCATATTGAAAAATTTCATTCTGTTCAATATACCATTTTTATTTGTCCACTTCTATCTCATATATAGTCTCTCATCTCTATTCTGGACTTCTTATATCAAAATTGTCATTAATGATTATTGCCTCTAACTGCAACCATGGAACTCAATAAATAAGTTACATGTATAGACAAAAAGATGAAAAGGGCCCCAATCAACTAGCATAAAGCACAATTTAGCATGATGATATTTAGGTCATAATGTAGCAAGCTGAAATGAACAGCTTTAAATTACTATGGATACGTTCAGGGTCTATCTGGTTTCCCTCTTCCTATGATGTGACCTGGAGGCTCTCTCAAGTTTTTGAGCAAGGATGAACCTATACTTACCTCGTTCGCTGTCCTTCTTTCTGGAATCACTGTTCTATGCTGCCTGTTCTTGTCCACTATCTAAAAACTGTTGCTTCTTTCTTTNAGGCAAGAACACTGGAGTGGGTTGCCATTTCCTTCTCCAATGCATGAAAGTGAAAAGAGAAAGTGAAGTTGCTCAGTCGTGTCCAACTCTTAGCGATCCCATGGACTGCAGCCTACCAGGCTCCTCCGTCCATGGGATTTTCCAGGCAAGAGAACTGGAGTGGGGTGCCGTCGCCTTCTCCAAGTGTTTGTATACAAAAATGTAATTCCCAAATTTTAGCTCATCTAAACACAACCTTTTCTGGTTTCCTTAAACATTTCTTACAACATTGTGATTAAACTTTTCTCCATATTTTAAGAATTCTCTAGCTCTCTATGTCTCTTTCAAAATATCTCACCCAGAGTAAACTAAACATGTGTTCAGTTATGCCCTTGGATAATTCTTAGATATTTACAGCTTCTACTGTGTTCTATGAAAAAAGTGCTCTGCTGTAAACACAAATGAATGTGTAACCCGGTCGGTGGTAATGCTTCCCATTCACACAGTAATCAGATATTTTGAACAAAAAATTCATCTAATCTGAACACCACTTAACATATTTTCTTTTTTCCTGTTCTTTTTATATTGCTTGGCAGTCTTGTTTAATAACTGAGTATTTTTAAGCTAAACAGACCCTTTATGGTTACGATTATGCTATTTTCTATTCATGTTTCACAATTTGTACTATAGTTTTGAAGAAAGGGAAGTACTCATCTTTCTAATCAATAGGAATATCAA